>JAGDQP010001369.1:368-105539 GCA_022664845.1 Lepisma saccharinum | reverse complement strand
AAACTTAACTGTAAATGAAGCTATTGATTTGTTCACGGATGTAATTCATGCTACCTGTAAAGACTTTGTCCCTACAAAGAAATTCCGATCCTCTAAATATCCTCCTTGGTTTGATACAGAAGCGCGGTCTGTTTTGAAAAATAAAAAACTTGCATGGGAGCTTTGGAAGCAACATCCTAATGCACATACTTATAGCTCTTTCTCCCAGATCAGGCGCTACTCCAAGAAATTGCTTAGGGCAAAGTATCAAAATTATATTAACGAGGTAACATCTGAAATATGTACCAATCCTAAAAGATTTTGGTCCCTCATAAACTCAAGAAGATGTCAGTCACGTGTTCCGACAGAGTTAATTTACGATTCGGCTACAGCGGCTGGTGAAAAGAGGGTACATCTATTGAATGAATACTTCTCCAACAATTTCTGTGTCCAATCTCCTCCTTTGCCACCTCCTCAGCTTCAACCGATCTGTTCACATTCACTGTCTTCATTAAGTACATCATCTGATGAGGTAAAATATCTGCTTTCTTCTTTACCTCTAATTCGTTCTCCCGGCTATGATAACATTAGTGCTATTTTTTTACGTAATACTGCTGAGTCACTGACTTACCCTTTTTCTCGTATTCTAAATAGATGTTTTGCCGAAGGTGTATTTCCTTCTTCTTGGAAACAGGCTAATATTATACCCATTCTGAAATCTGGAGATAAGACCCATGTCTCTTCATACAGACCCATTTCTCTTTTATCTATTTTATCTGTGGTGTGTGAAAGAATCATCAAAGATAGACTTTATAATTTTGTCTCACCCTATCTAGACTCTGCTCAACATGGCTTTCTTCCTGGTAGTTCCACTCTTACAAACCTGTCCTTGTTACTCTCTGATGCTACCCAATGCCTGTCCAATAACACACAACTTGATGTCATCTATCTAGATCTTAGTAAGGCTTTCGATAGAATTGATTGTAATCTTCTTCTTTATAAATTAACTCACCGATTCAATATCCATGGTAACTTCCTTTCATTATTGCGAGACTATCTCACTGGCCGCGAACAGCGTGTTGTTCTTTCTGGATCATCTTCTAATTTTGTTCCCGTTCTCTCTGGTGTACCTCAAGGTAGTGTTTTGGGCCCCCTCCTTTTCCTTCTATACATGGACGATCTCCCATCTCATCTCTCGTCATCTGAAACCAAAATTCTTCTTTTTGCTGACGACTGTAAATTATTTCGAGAAATCAGATCATTACAGGATGTTGCTGATCTCCAAAATTCCATCTCTGACCTCCTGGACTGGTGTGATGCGTGGAACTTGAAAATAAATCCCTCAAAATCTTCTTTTCTTACTATTTCATTAAAGAGGAATCAAATCCCATCTGCCTATATCATTGATGATAATCCTATTGCTAAAGTTTCTTCTCAAAAGGACCTTGGAGTGGTATTTGACGAAAAACTTCTATTTGCTGATCACGTGACTTCTGTAACTAACAGTTCTATGCGCTTACTTGGTCTTCTCTATAGATTTACAGAAATTAAGGACCTCCATTCATTGAGTATGTTCTACAAAACCTTCATCTTCCCTAAAATTGAATATTGCTCTCCAATTTGGAACATGGCTAGCATTTCTAATTTATCTCATATTGATTCTGTTCTGAACTTTTTTCTTGCTATAGTCAAAAGAAGAATACCATCAGTACGTAGCTTCAGCAAACCAGAGTTATTATCCGTTCTTGGTCTCCACGTACCCTCTTCTCGTCGCAAGCTGGCAGATTTGATGTATTTATACAAGATACTTAACGGTAACCTTAGAACTGGAGAGTTGATATCTAAATTTTACTTCCGTGTTCCCTTGCGAATAACCAGAAATAATAACCTCCTTCATTGTGCCACGCCTAGACTAAGTATACTGCAGCGCTCCTTATTCCATAGACTAGTAATTATGTACAATAATCTTCATTCAAATATTGATATTTTCGGATCTGAACACACTTTCCATCGAACGCTAAATACAAATATGTGAGTTATTCCTCTTGTGTAGTATAATCGTTATGTTTTTTATATCAATTGCTGTGTTATGTGTTGTTTAAAATTTAATTTCATGTTATTTAGTTTGTAGTAAAGTTATTTAGTTTGTAGTGAAGTTATTTAGTTTGTTGCATTGTTATTTTGTTTCTGTGTAAAATGGCAACTCAAGCTGTATCTGAAACTTAATAATAAATAAATAAATATATATGCAGAATCAGACAAGGTGTGGGCCTTTTTAAGTTTATTTCTTCAACATTGCGGACGAAACGCCAACTAGGATGGAATGTATAGTTTTGGAACATATTAAGGAGTGTCTTTTTGAGTAAAAGATTGTTCTTCAAAAGTCCGTGCTGGTGAGGAAGAATGATGATATTAGTCTACACCTGTGGTACACGAGGAGACCAGTAATTATGCTGAAGTATAGATATGTCGGCGATGGTCCAACGTTGCAGACAGGAACAGTAATGTCGAGACCTAAGTCCAACATTAGTGCATAGGCAAGAAAGTAGTTGTAAACAAAATGGTAGCAGATTACATCCACATATATTTTGGAAGAATGTGTAAGTCCTCAACATTTTCGTGGATATTAAAAAGAGAAACGTATCCAGTATGTGACTATGAAATATACCTTAATAATATACGTATATATACAGGGTGTCCCATTTTAATCAAATCACTGAAATGTTGCAGAGCACTGAAAGAAAATACAAATATATATATATATCGTTATGAGTGGTAAAGTATGCAAGTAAGCAAGATCGATGAAACCTGGAATAAAGATTTATGTAGTCATTGAACGAGAGAAAAATCTGCCTCAATTACTAATTACAAGACTATATTAGATGGAAGGAAAATACATAGAAGAAATATGTGCAACGTCTTAATGTTTTACAAAGAAGAAGACGCAGAAAAATATTAATGATGATCAATGATTTAACGTTCTCAGAGAACTATTGGAGACGACATGAGATGAAAAATGATATAAATTTGTTGTGTTGGCTATTTCGATTGAACTGATAAAAACAACATAGGCAAGAAAGGAAAAATATGAAATGATGCAACTCTATAAGACAATTTAGGAATCAGCAGAATGGTTAAGTGTCATTTATGAAACAGTAATGATTCCATTGGAGAAGAAAAGAAAGCAAGGGTATGCAACTATTACTGAAACATCAGACTAATAGCGCAATGAAGGAGATGTTTGTCGGAATATTAAACAGAATATTATTATTATACGGTAGAGTGAGTGTAGGAATTGAAAAAGGATAGTTTCGATTATGAAAAATAAAAGGAACAAACCTGCACAGCGCATATTTGTCCAATTAAAGTTTGTTGCTTCCAAACTTGTAGCCAAAACATCCAATTTCTGTCTACAACACGTGCAGTGGAGGAGGCAAGCAATGCCCATCCCACTCCCACAATAGACTCTTTGGGCGCGTATATGGATAACTTTCTTGAGTTATTATTCACGACAAATACGGATCCTAAGGGACGTTTAGTTGATGTCCCAAACATGCATACGTACATCCAATGAATATCCACAATATGTCCAATATAAGGTTGAGAAACGTTCATCAAACATCTAAATTCGATTTTTTTATGATTGCGGAAATATACGATCCTTAACCCAACACTACGGGTCATCCAATGGATGTTCAATGGATGCGTAATGGGTCTCCATATTATTTAAAATTAGCATCCCACCGTTCAAAGAATGAACGTGAATCCATGTGAATGTGATATGTACGGCCAATAGAAGTCCATCCGAACTATCTATGTCCTTCAGTACGGATTTTGACAAATTGAAAATAAGAGACCTACATGCGTTGTGACAATGATAGATGCCATATAGTACAGGATGTAGACCCTTCTGCACACAAATCCGTCACAAACACGATCATTTATTAACTTTGGACGCGTCCGCAGACGAAGACCGGGTGCAAAGCTCGCTTGCGCACTATATGATGATCAACACAATGTTGTCTAGTGGTTAAGGTTTCAATAGATGGCCAGTAAAGTGGTTTCACCCTAAAGTGATAAATTACACATAATTCGTATCGTTCTAGACATCAATAATTTTACTCCAAGTATCATATACGTATAGTGTATGAACGCCTTGACAAACATTTTTATCAAATGTAAATAATACAAAAAATGTTATTGTGGTTGGCAGAGAAATACGAAGTGAGACCCAAAAGAAACGAATCTTGTCATAAAAATATGTGTATTTATTTTTAGGATTTACAAATTTAATATCTTTCAAAATATTTCGTATTTAATGGAAAGCACCGGTCTCAACGATTTTCCACGACGGAGTCCTGAAACTCTTGCAAAGTGATACCTTTTAATGGCTCTATTGTTTTTCTGTTTACATAGTCTACATCAACAAAACAAAGTCGGTCGAACAAGATTGGATGAAATTATAGAATAAAGAAAAGCTTTTTTCGTGCTCAAAATTGTTTCACATTCTAGGTTTTGCATGTAGATGAGGCATGAAGTTTGTTGAAACTGTTTTGATTTGCAATTCCTAGCTGAAAATTCGTCAGTAGGTACTCCACGACACACCAGACAAACCAACTAGTTTGCCGATGATTCTGCGACGGTCTTCCAAAATCAGTCCACAAATTCTGGCAACGCATTTATCCGTGCGTGAGGTTGAAGGTCGCCATGAGCGAAGTTGGTTTTTAAGTGATGATTCACCATTCTTGAAGCTGGAAAATCACCCGTAAATGTGTGGTTTCCACCGAGCGGCTTCCTTGTAATTTGCTTGAAGCATTACAACTGTTTCGCTAATAGAAAACAGAATTCCACGGCTTCACGTTGTTTCCACTTTCCAGTCATCAAAAAAGTCGCGCAACAAGCGAGAGGTGCTTATCAAAGAATGTACTACGTAGCACCACGACTTTACCTAAGCACGCTGGTGAGCAAACTGATGCAGAAGTGTTTTAGAATAGGTATTAAACGGTGCAACAACGGGTCCGCCCATCAGACAACGATTGCAGTTTCTTTTGGGTCTCCCCTCGTAAACTACCGCAAATATGACAGTAGCTGGATTGAATATAATGTTAACATCCCATGATGGCTCAAAAGTTCTAGAAAATTCAGAGGAATATCACTTTTACTCTTATTGTACATGCATGCAATATATATGTACTACAGACTTACGAATAATTTTCAAAGTGAAGTATTGAAATTAATTCCCTTTTGATAAACTGCGATGACATAAACTAAACTTTAAATATCTTGTGACACGTATGGAATACAAGTTTTAAGTTAGTACAAAATAGTGCAAAACAAGGTTACTGTTAAAGGATGAAATATTTACAAAATGTTATTCCTGAAGCTACTAATTTAATATTTGCTATGAAAGTACTATCAAAACTTTGTTTGCACTTAGAGTTTAACTTAAAGCTAGCACCTAATGAGAGGGTCGAGGGGGAGGAACTCACTGTAAACAGAAGTAAAAGTCCTTATTAAGTTTTAGTATTGGCTCTAAAATCGGTTTGCATGACAATCTGTTGTCGCAGATAGAACGGTTCCTTATGTACACAAGGTCAGGTTGATATTCTCATATAAAGACATTAAAGTAGCAAGATCTCACGCGCCGTCTCACGTACCGTGGCCGGAATGTACATAAGGTCAGATTGATATTCTCATATAAAGCCATTAAAGTAGCAAGATCTCACGCACCGTCTCACGTACCGTGGCCGGATTGACAATCATTACATATAAACTCCATAGATTCAATATTTACTGCCGGTTATAAACTAGCTGTTTCCTTCGCGATTAAGATGTAATCATCAAATAATTGGCTGCTGTTCCAAAGAGAAGAACAATACTAGAATTAATAACGTCGAAAAGAAAATATTTTTCGTTCTAATGTTCGTGAAATGTATGTCCAACACCTAGAATAACTTCACCCGAACAGAAAACAAAGAGTCATTACGTCGAGGAGTAAATTTGTATATATGCTGCGTGAATTAAAGTTTCTTTGCCACTGTTGTGGTACAGAACCACATTTCAACGTAGAAAAGGTAACAATTAACAATGCCATCTAAAATACGAGTTCTGGGGTGTAAAAGAGGAGTGTTTACTGGTTTATATACCAAACAAAGAGAATAACAGAAAGGTATATGAGCTATTAACTTTCGTAGTTCGATTTTTCCTTGCTACGATGATCGCCAAGGGGATTATCAAGAAGCCCAATTTGTAGATAAGGAGCAAGTTGTCTGATCTTGTCTGCGTTTCAGAAGAATAATAGAACTTAATACTGAATTATCATTGAAAAACATGACAAATGAATACGAAAATATGAAATGAAGAAATGTTTGAAAATATACTAAATAAATATATTAAATTTGTTGGTTTATGTAAGAAAGCATTCACTTAAATTCACAACATATTATTTACGAAATGTTAAAGTTATTATAGGATGGGAACTTAAAAATATGGAATCGTTCTTTACTCGGAGGACCCGTTGTGGTACATACTTCCACCGCTAGATATCTCTTCCGGAGACCCTTCTGCATCAGTCTGCCGACTGGCGTGGTCAGGTAAAGTCTTGGTGCTACGTAATACATTTGTTTCTCTGTTAAGCGCATCTTATTTGTTGCGCGATTTTTACGGTAATTGAAAACTGGGAAACAGTTTTCTGTTAGGGAAAACAGTTGTAATTCTTGAAACGGTTTACAAGGAAACCGCTTAGGGTAAACCACAACTTTACGGGTAGTATTCCTGCTTCAAGAATAGTGAATTGTCAGTTGAAGACCAACTTCGGGCACTGCGACCTTCGACCTCCCAAGCTGATAGAAACTTTGCCAGAATTCGTCAACTGATTTTGAAAGTCCATCACAGAATCAATGGCAAACCAGTTGATTTGTCTGGTGTGTTCTGGAGCTGCTAACAACGGATTTTGAGCGAGGAACTCCAAATAAAAACAGTTGCAGCAAAACTCGTGTCACAGCAGCACACAAAACCTTGAGTGTAAAATAGATTTTAGCAAGGAAAGAAATTCCATCAGCTACTTTCATACAATCTTGTTCCGAGTCACTTTGTTTTATTTCTCCAAAGAAAAAAGAATCAAATGAAAATGTTTTGCAGACGTGAAAGTAAGAAGAGAAAAACGAAAGAGCCAGTTAAAGGAATCACTTCGCAAAAGTTTCAGGACTGCTTCGAAGAGCGTTTAGACAGGCGCTTTACATCAAATAGGCAATACTTATATATAGTCATTAATAGACAAAATGAACGAATTTTTTGTAAATCTTCGTATAGTTTGTATATCCTCCAGCTGTGTGCAACAGGATTCTATCGCGGAACCTTCACATTTGTAGCATATCTACAAGTACGCTTTGAAGTATCTACAAGTAGCTACTATTTTATTAATCCTTTTGTGTTACATTAACAGTAAATATTTTTATGACTGAAGCGGAGATATCTGCTATGAGCAAATCAGTACTTTTCGAAATCCTGAATATAATTAGATTCACAACATTGTTCGGGATTTCGTTTCTGTGTTGTTTCATTAGGCGCTATGTTCAAACGTCTTTTGTTAAAGACTGGTCGTTTTGTCTTTCGTTTGTTTATATTATTACGTATTTGTTTCGGAGACTTCTAGATGTCAACAGTTCGGTGGTTAAGTGATGTTTACGTACCTATCGGTACATGGAATTCTCTGTACTTCTTATCTTTCGAATGTCTATGGTTCAAGTGTTAATAATTTGCTGGTGTCTAAACTATTCGAATAAGCATAAAGAAATTAGTCTTTTCAGTAAATATAATGTTAAGTCACACATATTAGAAGCACAGCAATATCCATACATGTTTGATACTGATTTGACTGGTTACATTGGTCAAAAAGACAGTTTACTCATTAAAATCTTATACAATGAGTTGTTAGTAAATATTTATTGATACAGATCAGCCAATCAAGAAAATAAACACAATTGATCAGTTCATTTAGAGGAGAATTTCCTGAATCCCTTTTTGCTTACATATTTATATAATTGTGGCTTTATCTGTTTTCCGATACATGAACGAAGCTGTAATTTTATATTATTCATCCGATTGCCTTAGAGCAATATAGAAGGAAAATCGCTAAGATATACATATGATGACCCTTGGAGCGAGCTTCATTATTAAATATGATCTTGGAGTTATAGGATCCTTGTATGTGTTTCGAGGTGAGCTACCAAAATAGTAATAATATTTAATTTTACAAAACCATAAAAGCATGTATAGAAAAATCAAATATTAATAAATATTTTGTTTTCATCCATAACTATTAAAATATTACGTGCGTTCGCAAATTAAACATATAGTATTTGAGTTTCATTACTGAGCTGGGTGGGTTAATAATACTTCACATGGGAGAGAATTACAATTAGTTACGTCAAATGATAGGCTTATGTAATGAGGAACACATTAGTGACACCTTTGAAGACTTAATCGTTTATGTAATAGGATTGTTGTAACTACTTGCAGGCGAACAAACGTGCTTTGCGCTACCTACTGTTTAGCTCACTGCACTAACAATAATATATATTTATCATATATATGACTTATATTATCACAAGTAACTTTTGGGTAATATGAAAAAAAGATGCGTGCGGTACTCGAACACCCAGCATAATCAAAGTTACTTTGAATTTTCAAAATAGACAAGTAACAGCAAAAATGGAAATCGTTGTATTGCCTATACATGTAGGATCGGAAGTACAAATGGAATTTTTGTCTCGACAGCTCTCAGTGTATAGCTAGGTAACCAATCAGGAATCCGTTTATAAGAAAACAAGGAGCAGAGCAAAAGCTATGTGCATGTTCATTAACAGCATGCGTACTTACTGACTTGCGACTGAGATGCTCAAGTAATAGAAGTAACTCGTGTGACTGAAGAAAACTCAAGATAACACCAAGTTGAAGGCTTCAAGCATGCACGTAAAAGAAATGGTTAACAATACACCATATACATTAGAAGATGCGCACACCAAGGACAAAACAGTCGCACGACTGTCTGGCTGCTTCTGTGGCAATGTATTTTCAATTAGAGTGCACACACTAACGACAACGACACGAGAAAGACAAAAGTGTCGTCGAGCCTGCCCGACAGCCTGCAGAAAAAACTGTCTGCGGACTGTCGCCAGAACTAGCTCACAACATACAGTAGAATAGCATTGGCGTACCGCAGACCAATGACAAAACAGTTGTACGACAGCTATCATTTCTTCAGCCGTGACTACAGAGTTAACAGCTTTTTCTGTGTATTGTAGGCCTAATGTGTTAATTAATGGATGAAAATATTGAAACATTGATCGAGGAGGTCGAAAAGCGGCCGGCTCTTTTTAACAAAAGTTTAAAAGAATATTCAAACACAAATATTTTAAAAAAAGAATATAGGAGGAAGTTCGTGCTGCTGTGATACCCAATTGGAGCTCTTTGGAAGGAGAGAATAGAACAAAAGCAGGTAAGTTCAGGATGGATATTGCATTTCTTAATCCTGTCATGTTTATTGGATAGCTGAATTCTCACTAATTATTGTGATGTCCCAGGCCATAGTTATATAAGAGTTTCCCTCGTACAAGCCTTTTTTTTTTGCCATCTCGCGTCATTCCATCGGAAGCAGAAAAAAATACTCAAGCGTGTTACCTCATAGGTGCGCCAGCAGTTTGATCACGTCATTGTATTGTTTTTGCATGAAATACTTCTGGCAAAGTTCGATGAAGTCACAGCCACTATGTATGGGAATTGTTGATACTGTCTACCATCAAGTTCAAGGCCTGCAGGGCAGGTTAAAAACTATCCCGTGTTGTCTTGTAGAGGGCATTCATGTTGATTGTTCTTTTCTTGTAAAATATCTGTGTTGCAACTGAAACTACATTAGAAGGTAGAAGAAGTTTATTTACTAGGCTTTTAGGATCTGTACTTCGACATTACAAATAATGAATTTCCAAGTAAATGTGAAAAGCATGAGCGATTTTAGAAGAGTGACTCGAACTCCTGAAATTTAGATTTGATACAAAATGTGCATAATTCAGGCGCAGTGTAGACTATATATATATATATATATATATATATATATATATGCTTATCAGAATAATGGAAACACCTGAACGAAAGTGCAACTTACCAGATTAATATGGTGTCGGGCCACCTTTCGCCTTCAGAACAGCCTTGATGCGACGTGGGATGGAGGCATAGAGGTCGTGAATGGTAGCAAGTGGAATATTACACCATTCCTCGTGCAGGGCATCGGCCAGTTCTGTGAGAGAGGATGGAGGTGGAAATCGTCGCCGGAGTCGTGTTTCCAAGATGGACCACAGATGTTCAATTATGTTGAGATCTGGGGATTGGGCGGGCCAGGGGAGGTGTTGAACTTCATCCCGATGTTCCTCAAACCACGCTGCAACAACTCCATCTGTGTGAATGGGTGCATTATCATCCTGGAATATGGCGTCATTGTCCGGGAACAACATCCGGACCATAGGATGCAAGTGGTCTCCTAAAATTCCGACATAATCGTTGGCAGTGATGCGTCCGCGAAGTGTGACCACAGGACCCAATGGAAACCATGATATTGCGGCCCACAGCATCACCGTGCCGCCGCCATGTTTCACAGTTGGGCGGAGACACTGCAGATCATACGCTTCTTTGGGCGTTCTCCACACATAAACACGGCCCGTGGTTTGGAATAGGGTGAATGGTGACTCATCCGACCATACCACACGTTTCCAGTCGTCAACGGTCCAAGTTGCATGGTCGCGGCACCATTTGCGGCGTGCTAAAGCGTTCTGGTCCCTGATGAGAGGTTTGGCCCGTGCAACACGACCCCGTAAGTTCATGTCATGTAATTCGCGGCGGACTGTGATTGTCGAAACAGGTTGGGGGAGGTGCTGATTGAGTTCCTCCGTCACTTGCGCCGCAGTGGCACGACGGTTCCGCGTGACAATGCGCTTTAATACCCGGCGTGCCCTGTCACTGATGCTTTTCTTCCGCCCACTGTTCGCTTCCCCGATGTGGTTTTCCCGTGTGTTGTGTAGGCCGTCATCACCTCCGACACTGTCCCTGGCGACACACCTAACACACTAGCCACTGCCGTCACACTCACTCCACATAACCGCGCACCAACAATTTGCCCTCTTTGAAACTCTGAGAGGTCTCCCATTTTACACTACCTCCGTCTGCTGCAGCCACTGCACACTCCTGTTCCACGACGCCTGACGTAGTATGGAGACCGACCTAACACACCACCACCAGCAGTCCGGCGCTGCGGTCGCCACGACACCACTGCCAACCCATACATCTGACGTGTTGCCAACTACAGGTGTTTCCATTATTCTGATAAGCATCTGTGTATATATATATATATATATATATATATATATATATATTGGGCTATAAAAAATATTTTTTTTGCATTTAGGTATCTTTGGGTAAGGTTGGAATAGGGTAAGACTGGAAATATCCAGAGCCTTTGTCACGGTGCCATACCGACATCGCTCGGTGGAACTGAGGAACCTGCAAGCAGGCTCAAGTCCTGACGGCAGCCATCCTGACAGGTTTTCCAAGATTTTTTGCGGCCTCCAGACTTTTCACTGGCTTAGGTTATAGCTGCCAGTATATTACCATAAAACAGAAAAAGATCTAACTCCATGGCTCATGGAACTTACAAGTTCATCGCCGCTATAACAAACAAACGCCATTGGATTCTATCCTTGGCAGGAGCAAGCTACTATTTCATCACAAACGCAGAACAGTCGGTGTACCTGACGAAGTACGACTGTCTCAAGTTGGTGATCTTCTTCCAGCCAAAGGAAACACTTGTAGAAGATGCAGAATTCACACTATTCGGAAGACCTCGTTGTTTATTACTTTTCAAGAACAAAACATATTTCCACTATTGTTGTAAACTTTTATTCATATATGATGAAGAATTGCTAAGCTGAAATGCAAATATTATTCCTTGAATTCTTTTTTTATTATTAGTATTATTATACAATGCAAAAAAAAGAGAGAGATTAGAAATTAAAAATTGTACCTTCACTCTATGGATTTGCTTCAATTAAAGACCCATTGGAAAAAAAATAATTCGATTTGTGCCCATTAGGATATATAATTCCTACGTGCAATGTGACGTCATCAACTAGACTAAAAATTCTGGTAACCACAAAATGTAATATTGGATACCAAAATGATTTACAAGAATACTTTATTTAATAGATTATTCAAAGTTGAAATAATTTTTGCATGAAAGGGTTCGTTTTGATAACAATGAAATTTCAGAACTTCGTAATGTATCTTTCAACAAAGAAAGAACAATGTAATAGGTACTTAACAGGTAATTTACATATCTCCATATTTTTCACAGGTAATTTACAAATTTGCGTAGCTTTCAGCAAAGATACAACTTATATTTTATTGTATTGCCATGGTAATGATCCTGCTGGTGTTGTGCAATAGCTCGATAAATACTGCCTAATATCAGCTCCTCTGCTTTGATTTGAATGTAATGAAACACTGTCAAGAGGACATTCATAAACAATGTCAGTGAAACATATGCCATCTTTTGTACGTACAAAATTATGCAATATACAGCAGCACTTTACTATGCTATCACAAAATTGTTCACTTACGTCGAGAGACCGATGAAATATTCGCCACTTGTTGCTTAGAATTCCGAAGGTGCACTCAACAAGTCTGCGTGCTCTCGAATGTCGATAATTGAAAATTCTTTTTGCAACTGACAAATTCTTTTCTGCGTACGGGCGTAATACGTGATTATACAAGCCGAATGCTTCATCGGCTACAACGTAAAATGGTATAATTTTACCACTGTCATCACCAGGCAAGGGCCATCCTTCAGGAATATTCAACATGTTGTTTTCCAACATACGGCCCATTTTCGATTCAGTGAAAATAATAGAATCGCTAGATCCAAGAGATCCGACATCTATAAATAAAAACTTGTATTCTGCGTCCACCTATGCCATCAACACTTGAGAAAAATACTTTTTGTAATTGAAATATCTTGAACCTGTATTATCTGGGTTTACTAGTCGAATATGTTTGCCGTCCAGAGCTCCGATTACGTTGGGAAAATTGGTACGTTCATTGACTGTGTTAGCTATGTTCATCCAGTCCTATTCTTTTATTTCATCCGGCATGTAAATTGGTTGTAGTTTTCCCCAAATCTTGTCACAGCAATCTTTGACAATAGATCGAAGAGTAGATGGTGCAATCAGGTATTCATATGATAGAATATTGAAGCTAATTCCAGTTGACAATTACCTAACGAAAAAAAGGAGTTAAGATGAAGGATGTATGCAAGATAAGTTTATGCTTTCAAGTCCCTCTTATAAATAATTCGTTCAACTTCGATTAAATTTGAGCCATTAATTATAAAGATATCGTACATAATCGTATTCAGATTAAAGAATCTCTTGAATCAAAATGGCGGATGAATGAAGGAGAATTTCGAATCGTTGTTTCAAGTGCGTATATATTTTACGCAATATCGTTTGACATTCACGTATTAGTTCAGAAGATATAGAAAACCGTAAATTCTCATTACACATGGCCACCATATTGAATTAAGATGGCGGATGGTCGCAGTTAATTTCAAAATCATATTAATTTTAGCTAGTCTCCAACTCCTGTAAATTTGGTTTAAATTGACATTCCAGACAGACTACGTATTCATTGGCCGTCAAATTTGCGAGGGACAACGTTCCTCGGCGAACATATTTCCTGGGACAAAGAAGAGAAAGATAACAGTCAACAGCTTTGTCGCTAGATATTATGTTAAGGTACCAACTGTACATTTACAGTTTACCGGGTGAAACTGAGGAATACCCTGGGAAATCTCAGTAGTCAGTACGGCCAGCAGTAAGTTCTGAGACTTTTGGATAGCCGAGGGTTAGAACACTTCCTTTCTGTGTCTCCGGTAACAAGTTCAAATTTTTGCTGGGCACAAAATAAGTTAGGAGTTCACTTAACGAAATACTGTGTAGGTTCAATTCTTAGAAGTTTACGAGGTCCTTTAGAACTTTATTCATAACATGCAAGACTTGTACATCCATGCCTCCCGTGTGAGCTTCCAAAATCTGCGACCGTAGTCAGTAGATACGCAGGATGAAAGTAAATAACTTTATGAAGTAGTATTTTATCTAGTACTGCGCTAGTAAATCTAATACTACCAAATCTAGTTTGTGATAGTAGCGGATTTAATATGCACACTAGGGATGCACGGAGGTTCGAGTTCTGGTGCGGACAATACTAATGGAATTGTCTCATTCCATCCCAGGATTTACTTTAGGTTCACCAGGCAAATTTTGGTATGGTAATTGGATAAAGCTTGCAACTATCTCCTCTTTCCTTGTCCTGAAAGTGTGTTCTCTGAGGAATGGCATCTCTCCGACATGTGACGGACTTCGGTTAAAGCTGAAAGACTGAAAGCTTATTGAATCTGAATTTATTTTAAAACATTTAGACAACTTTGGCTCAGACCGATGGGTGATGATGGGATCATTGGTGGAATGAAGAAAGTGTGAGGAAACGGGAATATCCCAGAAAACCCACGCATACGGTGTTTGTCCACCACAAAGCCCAAATGGTACGAGCCGGGATGAACCGGGGACCCCACGGGCCAGAGGTGAGCGCTCTACCAATGAATCACTGTGACCCCCTCTGAAAACTTAAAGGAAATGAGCAATTTCCTGACTCAAAATCTTAACCTAATCACCTTCTTTGAGCATTAACATACTGATAAGAATATAGAATAACGAGCACCTGTTTGACAATTAACCACACCCAGTTCTCGTAATCCAAGCGGTAACATCGCGGACTTGGGAGCAGCAATGTTCAGGTACGTGGATTCGAATCCCCGGCCGACTATTTTACTGACTGAGGTTTTCCAGGGTTTCCCTCAGTTCCAGCAGGCAAATGCTGGGATGACACCGTAAGTAAAGCCCCGGGTAATAGTTTTCTTTCCTTGCTCCACCCTATCACAGCCTGATCCACAAATGTCAAAAGGCTACAAATAAAATTAAAATTCAACAATTATTAATGTCCCAAATAGTTTCTTGTTATAGTTCTGTTTTTATAAACTTTTTCATGGTACTGTACTCTCCCAGGTTAAAGTCAATACTACACTAAAGCGTTTGGAGATAGTTATGAAATGTGTATGATGGAGCCTCGTGAAAATAAGTAGGCTTTCTCAGCATCTGCTTCTGGCAGGCATGTGAGAAGGGCGTTATAAAGTGTTTCCACCCGGACGCGCTGTGAAGTCGCTGGTAATAGTTAGCAAGCTGTCTCATGGTACAAAAGAGCACAAACCGTGAAGAACTAATGTTCTTCAAGACTAGAAATTAGACGTTAAATATGAAATAAAGACGAAATTCTCGACGACGAGATTCTCTTGAAATAAAGACGAAATTAGATGAAATTCTCGAACTTTCGTATTATAAAGCAACGACATTTAAAGGAAATATAATTTGAACTGAAAGTTTCATATTTTTACCCTCTATTTAATTTTCTTTCCAAATGAAACGAAAAACACATTAAGAACATGTTAATGAAAGATTGTAGAATGCCAGGATGGGTAATTAAAAAATAAATAGCAAAATACAATACCATATAACACATTAGCACAATTTAGCCAATGCTACGAAATTTTAAGATAACTCTCGTAAAGAAAGTACAAAAACTTCTTACAGCGATGGTCACAATAACAATTTGTGACAATATAAAGAACATTGGAAATGTCTATGTAAATGTACGCTTACGTTACTTCATCGTGTCATTATGTTATTCTACACGAAGGATACACCTGTCATGCATCGCTTCCTCAGGAGGACTTTGATACCATGACTTCCTGCTTACATATATTCTGCTATTACCTATCATTTATTTATATTCTTCCTTACTAAATAAATTATTTTATGAATAATTGTTTAAAATTTTCATCCACATTCTGAGCATTTCTACGCACTTTGAATAACACTGCTATATCTGAATTGTGAGTAGTCTTATATTAGTGGAACATTCTCATATACAGCCTGTACAATATTTTACCAATATAAATGAGCGGTCCAGAAGACAAGTGACGTTGACGAACAAAAAACAAACATGCAATGTAACACGAAATAGATATCATGAAAAACTGTCATATTTAGTACAAAGAAACTTTTAATCATAATGTGTCCATGCACAAAACATTACAATGTTGTGGCACATATATTTTTTTTTATTATTAAGTAAGTTTACCTCTGTTTTTCATTATTTGTCTATGCCATTGTATAGTTTGTCTTGTGAAGTCTACAAATTTTATTGCCAGCAAATGTGCGTTAATTAAATGCTTAACTTGCAGTTATATGTTTTATTTGCAAATGCAAATGGAAGAAAGTGATAAGCTTTAGGAATGGCTTTTAGAAATAGTAAACCGAATGTAGGTCTGTATATACTGAGCACAACGTATTTTTTTTAAAGGAAAAATACATATTCTTTACGCAGACTTCACTTACAAATATATGATCAGGAAATATTTGATATATTTCCCCTCTGCACCATATATTTCATGTTTAAAGAAACATTGAAATAATATTAAAAATATGCTAGTTTTCCTTTCAAACTGACTTTTTATGTTTTTAATCTGTTCCATTAACTTTGTTCAATCTTTCTGGACTTAAGTTAGGAAGTCAGACAACAATATTTATTAATATTTAAATAAACATTTTAGCAGTTACGAATTATACATTAGAACACATTAAAAAACATATTAACTTTTTACAAAGACTGAATTTTTATATTTTCTCTAATTTTCAGATTTTCAGAACGGTCAGAATGAACAGATTACAACGTATCATTCCATCTACCAATCGGTTTCCTTGTGATGTTACAAAGCCGAATAAAACCACAAATAACGTTCACCGTCTTCGGCCAAGCGACATTAAAGTAATAGGAACTATTGGTGACAGCATGTTGTCCGCCGTGGGCGCATTAGGAACCAATTACCTTGTTTTGACTCTGGTTGAAGACACGGGAGTTTCCTTTGGTGGAGGTAAGTTTTCTTTAATTGTCTATGTATATTCACTGCCATATTCAATCTCTCCCGGAATTTTATTCACAGCAACCTCTCAATTGTATCCGGATGATGGGTAGGTATCACTCCAGGCCCTCTCGCTTTGGAGAAATTTCCTTCGCAGAGCCAGGAATCGAACCAGGGACCCCACGATCAGCAGTTAGCAACGCTAACCGATACATCACCAGGTCGATCATATATATAGGATCTATTTCTTCGTGCTCCGTGAAAAATGTCTGGATATACTAAATTGTACGTATTAAAGTATTTCTTTTGTGATTGATTGCTTTTTAGTGCTCATCATTGTGTTTAGTGTACGTAGTTTGGTTATTTAGTAACCAATAAACGAAGAACTTGTTTTGTTGTGTATCAATTGTTTCGTTTACTCGCCTCACTGAACCATTATAAACGATTGTGAAATCGACCCACCTCCCATCCAACTCTGTGTCGTCAAGTGCAGCTGCTAACACATTTGCTTCAGACGACAAATCTTCTTCCATAGAAAATGTCCCTGAATTGACAAGTATTGTTTCAATCAATGCAAATAAACGACTGGTCCTTGTGTGTTACATAGTCAACAACTTGTTTCTTTACAGATATCTTCTCTCAAAAGGAACTTTCCAGATATCTACAAATTTTGTGAGATACTGAATAAGTTATTATGACGACTCTGGCTTGCCGAAGTTATAAAATCATTTGAATTGAATTAATGAATTTTATTTAAAGGGTTTTGGCAATTTTAGCTCAGGCTATTGGAGCTTGATCTGAACAATAAAAACCGTTTGCTATTAGATTCTGTCCTGGCCTACTCATTTTTTCTTAACGAACGTACAATTAGTCTTCATTCACCAACTCCTCCTAAAATTTTCTTCCGAAAGCATTTTTCGTCCGCCTTCAAACCACGATAGAACATAAACCTCGTTAGTTCTCCATCCGAACTATATGATCTGATCATCTTAATCGTAGTGATTTTATTATTACTACAATATCGACGAAATCGTACAGACTGTGAAACTCTTCTTTATGCAGTCTGCTCTATTCGCCAAACATCTCGTCAGGTATCTGTTCGTTCGTTATCACGTCACTATTATCACTCAATCAGAAGGTTAGAAATATCAACTCTATTTTAATACCAAAGTGGTTTCGTAAAAACAATGGTTGAACAATCTAACAAAGTGGTCTTTATCGAAAAATTGTCAATTTTGGATATAAAGTGATCATTTGAGATGGGATTCCGATATTTTATAGATGTAATTTATTCTTTAAATTTGAAAAACGGATTTCTCATATTTTAGAATTATTCACAATGCATCATGGATTCTTATCAAATTTAGTAGTCTTCACTTAAAGCCCAAAGTCTAAAGAGAAAGTCCTGCTTCAAGCTAATCGCGTCTGTTTAACAATGTCAACAAAAGGTCTGGTAACTTTCCTAAATGACAGGATGCTTGATAACGTAAGGAGGAAGATATACGTAATATTATTTCATCGTGATTATCAAGTACTTCGTCTGAGTATAAAACCTATCGAAGACGTTGACTTTCACTTGCGCAGCTTGAGTAAGTAGTATGGTGTTCCGTAGCTGTCAAGGCGACCTGAGTTCGATTCCCGTTGCGTTTAAGTTATTTTCTCTTTTCGTTCCTATGATATACGATTGGCAATTTATCTAAAATGATTACACTCCCATAGAAAACAACCATAAAAAAGTTTTAGTTTTTAATGCTGAATTTTTTTATGTTTCTATTATTATTATTGTCAGGGATGAGCAGAAACCACCAATATCTTATCTACCTTGGAAATGGGGAACCAGTTACAAGTTAAGCCTTCATTTGTCTTCGTGATAAGACGAAAACTCACACTTGAATATATTTTAAGAATAATGCAGTCGACCATCATAGTTTTAGCCTCGCCCGCCATATAGAGGTTATTGTTTGGAAACAAAACTGTCCGTGTCCATTTTTAGGAGAGACTGCTATTGAGAGAATTTCCTTGCATAAGATTCAGTGTTGCTGTGCCGGGGAATTAAAACTGTCCATTCTTTAGATTTAGTGTATGCTATTCAGATGTGTCCGTTATCTGAAGGCATTTTGTTTTCTATGAGTTCACTTGTAGCTCTATTGCCTCTCAACCTTCTACTAGCACACCGCTGTTACATTTCTATATCATCTGCTTTTAAATTTACATAATCCCATTAATAAAATAGTTTGTTCAATTATTCGACATTATTATCTTTTTTTTTTCTATTATCTTTTCCGACAGCGTAATTTAATCTAAAGACAACGATAATTGGAAACGAAATTTCCCTTTGTTTTTAATCCGTTGCGAATCTGGAAACTAATTTACATATTCGGCTTTTTGTATCGCTAAGACATATTGCTCACTTGCAGTAAAAGTTTTCTTAACAGAACTAGCATACTATTATTTTCTCGCTTTGATGGAACCATACGCTTCTTTAAAAACAATCACCAACTAGTGTATTTTCTGGTTGTAGTGCCATTTCTCTTAAAACGTTTATCTGAATATAAAAATCGATATATATCTCCACTGATTATGTCTTCTACTATGGTCATTGGCGTGTTAGGTCAACGAGATATCACGATGATTGTTACAGCCAGACTTATTGCCTTTGAAACAACGTAACTATTACTAAGGCCCAACTGCCTCATTCAGTTATTTTTCACTCCTAAAGAGCCAGTCAAGTCAGTGACTTGGCCTTGATATGCATACTATTTCTACCTTCAACTCTCTCGTATACTTTAGTTTTATGCTACATTCTTTAAGCTCAGGAACATGTTTATGCTTTTGTAACATTATTTTTTAACAACAAATACTCCGAACACAACACAAGATGGTGTTGCAAAAGTCGCTTGGTCTTACTACAGTACCGCACATCTTATCAGTACGTTTTCTTGAAACAACTAGATTGTATAAGGGGTCGCAGTGGCTCCGTGGTCGTTCATATGTGTTGCACGGGATCATCGGTTCGATCCTTGCTATACCATGTGGGATTTGTGGTAGGGAAACACCGTGTGCGTAGGTTTTGTCGGACTTCCCCCGTTTCTTCCCGCTTTCTTCATTCCAATACTTGTCTTATCAGCATCCATTCGGCCGGAGCCAAAGTTGTCTAAAGACCTTAAGTAAAATTTGAAAGCCCTTCATGATATGAGTAAAAAAAATACATAGTTAGTGACAGTATGTCTCCTAACCTTTATGTGAACCTTTTCTCCTCTATATCAGTATCTTATTATTCCAACACTATCCCCCTCACACACTGAAATTGTTCTCAGATTTAAATCATCATAATTCCTCATATGCACTATTACTCAAAAGCCCTTTACCATATAACTTCTTCTTTATACTGCTAGGCCCTTCTTATACAATTACATCCTTCGAAAAACGAAGATTTATATTTCCCATTGCTAGGTTGTTTATGTTGATTCTATTTGTCCTCCACTTTTGTGAAATTTCCAATCCTTTCACGTTCTTAGTAGAGGTCAGATATCTTCTCTTTGAGTGCATGCCATGGATTTTAGGATAATCTTCTAACCCAAAAGGTCACCCGAATTCAATTTTGACCCCTGTCAAGACCTTTGGCGCTATATGTCCCATATTATTTGAGTTTGCCTATTTTTTCTTCTTTCAATTTTAAATCGGAACGAGAAAAAGAACCGACGATAGTAAGATATTATTTTTTTTTAGAAATTTTTGGATTAGAATATAGAAAGGCCGGCAGCGGATTTAACGAAATGTTTCTACAATGTTAGCATTTTCCCATTCCTTTATTAAAATGTGCAATCTTGGAGCTGGCAACTGTGTTGTACAGAAATAACAGAATATTGACTATTAATTGCATGTTTCATTCCACAGACAGACTGGTTCTTTTGTGTGTAGTAGTATTTTTATTTGAGTATTTTAAATACCATTAATACGTTGGCGCGGAGTCAAATGTATGCATCAGTAGAGAATATTTAATATTGTTTGGCAACACTGACAGATTGAGACCGTTCGAGGGTGGCGACTTACACAGTATTTTCTCTGTCTTGTCGAATAATGAACAACCCACCTTTGGTGTGGATACATCCAACTAAATATGAGAAAATGAAAAATTACATTTGAAGTTCGCTTGACAAGACTGATAACTGAGGTGTTTGCGGTCGGGGATATTCACAGTATTTTTCTCTTGTGTCGAATAATGAATATGCTAAGTTCTATGCCTATGCGTCAATCGGTACGAAAACAATTTAAAAATTCACATTTTAAATAGATTGGCAACACTGACAACTACTACTCAATACCAGACCCGGACTATATCTATTACTTGGCTCAGTAACACTAGTGCCCATTTATGCAATGTCTGGTTTAAATGAATGGAAACATGTACGCAAAAGCGTTAAAATCTTGCATAGGGTCATTTTTTGAGCCCAGGAAATCTTGACGTTATAATTTTCCATGCGTATTGCTAGGGTTAAACGCATAGGAACTGATGGACTGAGTCAGCCATTTTCCCATCAAACTTCTACGAGGTATAATCATTAACTCTTACATAAGTGCTTATCACAGGAATATCTCCTTTAGATCCTCAGTGTACACGGAATTTTCAATAATATTTAAAAACAAGAGAAGTAACGCTATGTGCTTACGAGAATATTAAACTGTAATGAAAGGACTGGGTTACCAATAGAATACGATATTTTTAAAGGTTAATAAGGTAAAAAGGAAGCTGGTTGCGTGAACAAATTATTTGCCGACCAGCGGTCTTCTACATTAATTTTTGTACCTGCATTCTGCTCCGGCGTGCGTATTAATGGATAAAGGTAGTTTCTTTCTATGTTTCATATTACGAAACAGGCAAAAATGTACTGAGTGGTTACATTTAAAGTAATAATACTTACAGTGTTAAAGTGTGGATTGTAATGAACGTAGATGAATGAACGTAATACTTGGTAGATGTGGTAGAAGATAATCCAGAAGTGAATTACACTGTTAAGAGATAGTTTTCTTTACCGGGTAAAAAGTTGCCCTGTACAGTCACTTACAATAATTAGTCCACGTTGGAGTTATAAGAAATGTTCTCTTCAATAAGTTACAATTCTCTTTCCCACAGGAGAATTGTTTCACTGTCCGCCTAATAGTTATATAACAAATATCACAGTACAAACAAGAACCAAACATGGCATGGCAGGATATTCCTCCAATTGGAGGAGGAAAGAGTTAGACGTTGAGCATCATTTAGAGAACCACAAGATGGATAAACAGAAATTCCATTCATGTTAAGTTCTAAGAGGACTTAACATTTCATTTCAATTTATAAATTAATGTGTTCATTTCTATCTTTTCTATGCACTTGATATTAAAAAATATGATCTAACACAAAACACAAAATGTTAACCAAACGAAGGACCAAGAACAAAAAACATCTTCGGTGTGATGTTTGGTTTTCACTATCTTCAACTAACTTTCTGATGTTTAGCGAATAACTTGTGACATCCAGTCGAATATAGGAATCCAAGTGTTCATAAGTCGTTCTATTTCTGTGTTTGTTTATAATATCTTTCATGTTGGAAAGCTTTGAACACACACATGTGTAGAAACAAAATTTCAACCTCAGTGCCACATTAGCTAACGTAGGGTATTGGCCTTTATCCATGAAAAACCAAAATATGTCACTATTTGCTTCAAAGACACTTTTCAATTATATGTCATTGTTCATACTAAAGATTTAAAGTTCTAAAGCAGTTCTGTCTTCGTCAAATGTGTCTCCTAAGTTGCTTGACGCCTTATCAACATCAAATGGCATGCATGGTTGTGAAACAAACTGAGCTAGCTGCTAACTTAAGTTTTTGAAGCAATAGAACCACGACTGTAATGTTTCGATCAATTTTGAAATTATTTCCATGTGGTTGTTCACAGTATTCGGTTTTGAGTTACCTCCCTTTTCTATTAATTCTTTCAAACACGTAAAATGTTTCAGTTCACCCCTACTTAACTGTCTCCCCCCCCCGGGAGTTCAGATTTTTCAGAAAACGAGTTAATATCTTTAACCATGTGCAAAATATATTTATCTCTACTCTGAAGCTGACAATTTAGCTCATTAATTTTTTGTCATACAAAGTCACGCAGCCGATCAGGGGCTCTAAGAACCAAATAATTATCATCACCATGTTATCTTAAGAACAAAATTATAGCAGGCAAATGTTCATTAAAGAGACGAAGAACTCGTCCTTTGCTGAGTGAACGTATTTCTGTATGGAGAAGCAGTTCTCCATGTCCATGCTCTTCTATAGATATTTTGAAGAGGCATCTTTAAAGAGCATTGGATCGCACTTTGTAGACCATTTTCACATTATTTATTTTCATAACATCATTAATGTTCAAAAATGTACCGCATATGGCTTATTGGTGAAGTATGCAATGGTAGAAAAGAAAATCCGGAAAGATATCTTCGTTGTGACACAGTGCAATGAACGCATATTCCTTTCACTTTAACAAATAGTCATGTTCCCGCTCAGAATGAAAGAGAGATGTATTTTGCTGTTTGTTTGAACTCATTGCTGCACCACTCGAATGAATAATGTAGGAAATAAAATAAAGCGGGTAAACACAAAAGCAAAAACCGTTCCGATTTTTTGACAAATTAAGCACAATGGCGCCAGTACGTGTTTAAAGAAGAGGAATGGCAGCTCATTTTCAAATAACAGGAAAAAGGTATTTTTGTTCACGTACTATTCCACGTGTGAGATGTGATTAAGTACGCTTGTAACGTCATCTGATTTACACAATTACACATCTTTCAAGGTTAATGTGTTTTTTCGTTTACGAACAAAATAATTTCGTATGCCTTGTCATTTTCATACGTAGGACAGGGGTGTAGCCTTTCCCAAGGCTGGTCCATACTCACATCCAGCATTTTAAGGGGGGCCTTCGTCCGATTTTGAATGTATCGAATGCGGAGACCGGAAATGAAAGTTACTGGTTGTGGGCCAAGTCACTCCATAGATTGATCAAATCGTCTTGGATAAAGAATCTTCAAATAATTCCTCTTTATGATATTAGGTTTTACCCTTCAATTTGCGACAATCACTTTAAATATTTGCATTATTTTACATACCCTGATTACGTATTCATTAGTGATACTTCCGATTTTTGAATTCAATACAAACACTGAGGTGCAGATTATTTTAATCTTTATCTTTATCATTTCAGGTGCTGCTAAGACCTGGAAAGAGTATATGACGCTACCAAACATTATAAAAGTTTTCAGTCCTGAATTACAGGGATGTGCAACTAGTTCCAAACTTATTTTTTCTTCACCTCAGGGACTGTGTGCAGCAAAAGCTTCTATGGCTGATTTGGATGCACTTAAACAAGCTAAAATGATAGTTTACAGAGCTAAGCATAATCCTAAAATTGATTTCTATCATGACTGGAAGGTAGGCTATTTAACATTTTTGGTTTACATTAATGTACTTAATAAGCTGCCTGTACAACATGACTTACGCTACTTCAAGAACAACGGAAATGTTCGCACGAAGTACCGAGGTACCGAGGTGGCTCAGTTGGTATGCCGATCCAGGTGGTCAAGCACAATAGTCTGGCGACTCAAGGATCTCTGGTTCGAATCCTGCGTCGGACATGGATGTTTGTGTGCGTGGTTTTAACTTAGATATAAGATACAACACGAAATACAAGTCAAACATGTATAACACAAGTTAAACAAGTTGAACAAGTCAAACAGCCCGCTTAGGGCAAAACACATTTTTTTTTAAATGTTGGTAGAGTGCTCACTTCTGGTGCAAGGCGTCGTCGGGTTGATCACTGCTCATGGCATGTGGGCTTTGTGGTGGACAATCACCGTGTGCGTGGGATTTCTCGGGGTGCTCCCGTTTTCTCCAAGTTTCTTTAATTCACAAATTCATCTCGTCGTCATCCATACGGTCCTAGCCATAGTTGTCTAATGGTCTATAAATTAATTCAAATCCACCGAAGTACGGAACCGAATTTTGATCCGGGAACTCATGTTAAATTTCACATAAACTGATATGTGCCTTCAACAATAATGCTCTTGATGAACACCCATTTAGTTTTTCAAGTTTATTTTCACCCACGGCTACAAATCATCATAATGTAACGTTACGGTATACGAGAAACGGACGGATAGCCTTATGCCAATTTTAACATATATTATTAATACATTTCTTCTCTGTCATGAATGTTTTTCTTTACTCTCTTTTCTCCCATTATTCTATAATAAAATTACAGTTATATATCTTAAACACTAATGTTGGTACACCTGCAACTGTATTTTCTAATTCTCTTTTAGTTCCGTATATTCAAAACTGCGATTGGTGCACCTGCTTGAAATCGCAGGTTCAAATATTGATTCACCAGAATTACAAAGCATTACAGTTTCTTTTTCGATACCACACGATTTTTCTTATTAAAACTTTCTATGTTTACTGCCTCTGATAACAAACAAAATTTCCACTTCCCACTTTACTAAATTTATATATATATATACATATCAGAGGAAATATTGTTATACGTTCGATTTCTGTTATTCAATTATCTAACAATGTATTACTATTATGCTGCGAATATGATTTAACATGCTTTAAGGAAAGAAAACGAAGGGTCAACAAGTTTCCGGAATGAGACTATTGCACTCGAAAGTGCTATACGCAAGCAGTACTAGTAGATCTTATTCATAGGAATGTTTATATAAATTTTGGCACTTCGTCGCATGAGAATTGTTTTATTTTAAATCATCGGGATTTTTAAGGACATAGGATAAACAATTCTCACGCGATGACTTGTCAGCATGAATGGATCTTTGTGTGTGAATAAAAATACTTTTGAGTAAAAGTGTCTAGCATAAATAAAATAACTGGAGAACCAAAACAACGCAGGGAGTAAGTTCTTAAGTGTTTCAGATAAACATGTGTAGTAACCACTCATATAAATAACCTAATGGCTAGGGAGTTCATTACAATCAGGCCCTTTTCCAAGAATCTTTGAAAGTTCATGGCTATTTTTTAGGCCTACAATAAATATGGTTCGCTTTTCAGCGATCAAAATAACATAATCTATCATTTATTTGTATTGGATACATTCTAATACACCAGATTCGAGAGACACTATCTTTGCACTTCACATCGTATGAGCTTAACATGAAATGCTTAGATCATGGGCAAATATGTTTAAGTAAAAACTATATTGTACAGAAGACAATTCAATAAATAAGAATGGTTCATTTAACTAACACTTATGAAGGTTGGTTTGTAGTCGGTAAGTAGTGAGATGGTAAGCGATTAAAATTTTCCCCCAGAATTTTGGGTTTGTGAGGCTATCGATATGATAAGTTTGATGGGATGTACTATGTTATTGTAAAGGATCCTGGAGATGTTTACATGGACCACGTAACTTCAGACAATGGGACTGCTTATTGCATTTCTGAAGAAATTACCATTTTCCTAGGACATTCTGATAACAAAGAAACAATGAAAGCGGTATTATGTGAAGGCACTCCTGTGAATACAGGGGTCGCGGAGGTGGAGTTATCAAGTAGCATTAACTTATCTCGATAACCACTACAATGGTTCATTTAAGGAGGTAACATGCAAAAGCTTACAAGTGCAAATTTAAAAAGAAACAGAAAGAGTTAATACTTGTTTCTTCTTCATCAGGGTAAATGTTATCCGACAGTATATAATAAGTGAAACAGAACGCCACAGGTCCCATTTAACACTAACTACAAAAATGATGGAGTCAAACAAAAGCTCACATGTCCACAGGTATGATCTGAACAAAAACATCACAAGTCCACGCCGAACAATAGAAAACTCAGAATTCAGTCAAACGATACAAGAACAACAAGTACGTTCGTGGAAGTGTTTCTGCTGTTAGTGTATGTCGTCAATACCTTTGCTTTATTAATGACGCGAAACATGAATTTAAATAACAAAGAAGGTACCATTTTAGTCGAGAGAGCAAAGGAAGGTTGCGGGAAAGTAGAAACAACATGAAAGTGCTGTATTCACTACTATCTGGCTCGAATATATTCCCACTATATGGAAAACAAAATATTGAGGTGTTTCTAAATTCGACCAATCGATCAATTACAGTTTACACAGAAACGGTATGCATAATGCAATAAATACATTCAAGATGAAGCAAGTTGTACCGGTAGATGTTGAAAATGTTAGCGAGAATTTAAACTCTTTGAAGAAAAGCAATGAAAATAAGAATTTCTGTTGAAAAGCAAGTAAAGCGGAACGGCAAAATTACTGTCTGTGTAACAGGAAACGAGTTCTAAAGATTCTAATGTAACCTTGAAAAGCAGCTTCTCAAAAGAGGCTCACATTGGGCCAACATTCTCAAAGCACAATTACGGGACTTTCCTCTGGTACACATCATAAGCGTCCCCAAGGAAAAGGATCTTGATGGGCATTATTAGTATTATTAGTAGCATGGTTAGTATTATTTGGCAAAAACTGAAAAGGTGATGGACGTCTAGTCTGGTACAGATATATTTTATGTCCAATGAGGATTTTCCAGCCTGCTATACTGATGAACTAATGAAATGTGTGATTTCTAGGATGATGATGGTGCAGTTACACATAATTAGTGGCTTATGCATAGGTTTCATTGTGGATTGTTGCATTTCACAAGAACTTGTTCTTTGGTATAATAATACACAAGATAAAAAATAGTTATGTATTTTCAAGGACCGTTAATACTTATTTTGTTATTTTGTACCTGGACATACTTTTATTTTCTTAATACTGCATTATCGTTTCTCAACATCACCTGTATTCCGGTCTTTATTTATGTGGAGTAAACATAACCTCATATATCAACATATTGTAACGTACATGTCCACATTTTTATTTCATTCTTGTTTTACATAAATTAGATGCTGGGATTGTATACACCACACTAAAGGTTTCCAAGACCACTTTAATTCAACTCGCTTAGAACCCGTTACTTCGTTTCAATGCAGAGATGAGGAACAAGTTCTTCGCCACTCGTGAAAAATGTAATTAAGTGGCTTGTGAGCTTTGTCATGCCACTTTCTCATTTCTCATTTGCCTTTTTCACAAAAGTGAGCTTCCCTTTCAGCATGTTTTTGAACTAATAGATGGGACAAACACAGGGCCACAAACTGTCAAAAGTAAAACTGGGAGATAATATAGCCAGGACCTGATTAAGTTGGATATAGTTACATTTGGTATAATAAAAAGCAGTGTTCAAGAAATTTCAGCAAAGGTTGTTGGCGCCTTGATCTCATATCAAAAAATCCTTTATGAAATATGCTACAGTGTTCATTGCGGCATTGTTTCAGACAAGTTAGCTAAGAGATCACCAGGGCAAACGCACCATGACTTACAAGGACCAATAAAATTTCTCGATTGTGTTTTTCTGAGTGTAGCATCAGAAAACATAAAAGACCGTATGAAAATCAACATGAGAATGTATGCAGATCATTTCTTCTTGGATTAAATCGCATTCAAAAATATGTGAAGAAACAATCTTCTGAAATATTACCAAGACATTAAGAAATGATGATGGAAAAGAACAACACAAGGAAGTTACGAAAAAAGTACTGAGTAACAATAGTTGTTTTGTCATCCTGCAAATATATTTCTCTGTATGTTGACAAACTCAAGGAAGTATAGAGAAAAGGCAATTCAGCACGTCACTGAAGCAATGCAAACTTCTGGCGAACTAAGAAACTTTCAATTTCCATATAGTCTTAATTTAGAAGGAGCCGATTACATGAATATGATTCATTAGAAAAGTGAAACGATTACACTTCCTCCAATTCTGGGAAATAGAGCAAATGAGGATCTCCTTCAAGTTCTTGATGGGCCAGTCCTAATGGATCCTATACAGTGCCACAGTCAACGTACAATTGAATTTGGTGACCCAAGCCACCCAATCAAGAAGGGGTTGTGTTAATAGACATAAATATATTTTAAATATTCGAGAATCGAGAAAAATGCTTCCTACTTTTGACTGGAAAGGTCATGGGTGTTTATGTATAAAGTGCTCCTGTACATATGTTTGCTGTGTTTGGTTTACTGGGAAGGTTCTTTCGTAAATGAAGAAATGATAAATACTACACATTCATGCGGCATTCTACTATACTACTCCTCTTATACACAAGCTGTATTACACATTGTCTTACAATTAAGACTGCGGTCATTCATTGTAACCCTCACAAACTTACTTGTAATTATGAGCTGTTACATATTCAAGGAGAGTATTATGCAATTGCATGATGACCAATAAATTTTCAAATTAGAGACTTGTTTAAATGCATATGGGAATGCAAGAATTGTACAATGCCCCTTCCACGTAAGGGGATGTGTGTTGTGCGAGGCATTCCCTTATGGCACCAGTTTTCTTTTTCATTCCCTTATTCAGGGGGCCATATCCATGCAATATGTGGAATAAGAATGTAGAATTTTCACCCCCACTACTGACCATCCTAACAAAAAGATAAAACTAGGAAACATTTACAGGTAGAAGCTAGGACTTCCTTCAGAAACACATAAAAGACAAAAAGAATGAAAATTATTGAAAAGAAACAAATCTGTTCTGCAAATCAACTTGTAAACACTGTAGCACTTACACACCTACACAGAGATTAATTAATCAACTTTAATGCAAAATTAACGAGATTTTAGCTTTTATTTAAGTTTCACAAGCAACCACGATCTGAGACTTGTGTACACACCTATAGCCTTTATATGCAGCAGCTCAACAAGATTTAGAACAATTGTTTAACACATTTTAGCATTAAATTGTTAAACTTCTCTTTCAGAATAACTTGAAGAGGTTTCAGATTTTCCGCATGAAATCAGAAATCTAAAAGATATGTTTAGCCCAGTTTGTAAAGCTATATTTAAAGACTTCATCATTTTGCCATCTTTTTTTTTTTTTTCGTTCTGACTCTCTCTGTTTCAACGTTATTTCGTTATTTATGTAAGTTTTAAAGTCACAAGAACTGAATCTTCAGAATAAATTGAGTCACTAAAACAAGATCTTAAATAGATTATCTCTATCTGCTTTCATTGAGGTGTGACCGTGAATTCTTACTGATGAAATAGAACAAAATCATTCCCACCAGCTTCAGAATTACAAGATTTTAATCGATATATTAACCCAAATCTGAAATCGGTTTATCTCTGTTTTTCAATCAGGTGCTAGGATGAATTCTTAAAATGTAGGCAAGCAAACGGAAAGACCTGCCAGTAACAGTGATGATACTAAACGCGGAAGCATAAATTAATGTGAAGAGGTAATCTGTCTCACGCTAAACCAAAACACAGGAGAGACAAGCTATATTGTTTCCCATTATTCATTGTCCAATGGGTGTCGAGGTCGATATCCGGTGGGTACACAAGTGCATCCACGTTAAACTAATTGTTCCATCCTTAGGACGTCGAAACTCCTTCTGGGCAGAAACCCGTCATCATCCTAATATTCGCACAATAAATTAATGTAATAAGCATTGCATTGTATCAATAGTCTAGTGAAAATTTGCTGGCGTCCGTATTAGATAATGGGCTACCTTCCCGTACACACTAGAAATGTAATTATTTCAGTAATTATCAATTGGAGTGTCGCGGCACATTGGTGTGTCTGGAAGACTGATCGTCACTATTATAAAGAAACTAATGATCAGTATTCTGCCGATCTGACATTAGCACACTATTGACAATTATCGTGTTGCATTAACTTTTCTACCATGGAAAAGTGCTGAAGGCTATTGGCACAAACTAGCAGTGACTCTCGATGATTACACTCTTTCGATGGCACTGCTTCCGACACTTCTTCTGTCTAAGAAGTTGTAATTATTGCTCTGGATTACTTGTGATCCTGGAAACAAAAGTGTGCCACGAAAGGAACGTAAGGTGTGCAGCGAAAAAAGCCAGGGTGAAAATCTCTGCTAGGTTTTGCACAAAATCTCAGATATACAGCGTCGGATCTTAACGGAATATCCCTGAAATATCCTGTTCTATGTGTATAGTTAACGGTCGCATACCAATGCTACATTTTCACCAATAAACACCAAAGTGGGGCGCCCGCACCGGGCCCCACGACGGTGATTTTTGTAATTAGCCCTAAAATTAAACAATCTGACAGAATATGTGTAACTGAATGTTTTAGGAGGACAAAGGGTCGCAATACGTATTTTAAGGTTCATTTCAGTGGCATATATAGATAGGGGCCGCGGGGGGCGCGTGCAACCTCAAAGATATATTATCTCTTTTTTGCACTTTATCAACAATGTTTCTAAGTAAAAGTTTCGATTTGTTTCCGAACCAACCTTGAAATATTGGTAGTCACATACCACGTCCAATTATATACCGAAAAGCATTAACAGTTGGGAGGCCATTGCTGATCTCAAAATATTCATTATTGTTATTAGCCTTAAAAAATAAAAAATGTGACAATATTTGGGAATTTTGTTCCCTTAGAAGTATATAGATATTATAAGGTGCATAATACCGTTTTATACCGAATAACGGTTTGTCTTCTTTATAATACCGGATGTTTAAAAGTATTAGAAAAATTAATTAGTTTGTATGATAAATTTATATTAGTATCGATTTACATTTGAAGACACTTGACCTTATTTTCGGAGGTTGAAAATCAATTTCCGAATTCAGACTTCTTTCAAATCCGGAATGTTAACACTCCGGAAATTCAAAATCCCTGAATTCCTTACCTTGCAAATCTGTGGAGATCTGACGGTATGGAATTTAGCCTTTTCGAAATTGAGACTTTGTGGCGAAATCCAAAAACTGTCACTCCGATTCCGGAATGTTGTGAATACAGTTACTGTAAATAAGTAAATTTCATTCTTGAATTCCGTACGGACCTAATTTACAACATATAAGCACACAATTTATACTGTAGTACAAGGATTCTGCCAGGATTTTCAGTCTATAGTGTGTATCATTAGAATTGGGAGGGGACAAATGAAGTTTTGCATGGTTTTGTTTCCAATTTCATTGAGGAAGTTTCTTAGAGATAGCAACATCTTGACAAATTTTACAAGTTAAAATACAGGAGAATGTACCAAAACCAGTCCATCAAGTGGAAGCCTGATTAAATAAGCAGCAAAAGAACCTCACGTTTACGGCCAAGCAAAAATTCTTGCTAGCGAATTCATGGGTGGGTAAGATTTTTTTTTTTGACCTCATATTTGTTAATAGGGGAAGAATATTTTATTGCGCTATGTGCAGGAGACACATATGGTATATGTCACAAAATTTCAAATCTTAAGACTGAAAGGTACAGAAACTAATCACGCAAAGCCAAGCTGGGGCCCGGCTCGGACCCTTCCAACTTTGGTAAGTGATTGTTAAGGTATCATCCTGAAAAACTTCAATCAAGATGACAGACAGCGAGTCATACCGATTCCGAGACGTTAGCCACTAGTCCACAGGGTCAGGATAACACCGTTTGACTAAATATATGAAGGGATCCGGCAGAGATAGTCATAAACCACACAATGCTCGTTTTGAGACAAATTAAGTTTTATGTTTGGCATTCATTTATAAATCAGTGTCTAACGTGGTTGCGACGTAATTTAAGATGATTTGTTCTTCTGTGAAGACAACGGTTTATTAATATGTACATATTAAAGGCACAGTTAGATTAGAATTGGAAATGCAAGATAATGGCATACAATTTAGGACAAGATAAAATATTTGTGTGTCCCATTCTTCAAGAAACTTCTTCAAAATCCGCATCGTTGTCTTCATCATTAGCTCTGAGCATGAGGAAGAACTCCTGATGCGTGTGTGGTATAAAGGGCGTGAGAGATATCACAGCGTAGAACTAATTAGAAGAGTAGTACTGTATTTTATGCATAACTGAAATGGATTAAGTTCTGGGCAACTTGACGCGAGAGAGAGAGAGTAACAAGCCACAAATTGTAACAATACTCTTCGATTGTGTGGTTTTCTAAAGTACGTACCGAAACACGTTCGTATGAGAATTGCAATTGTTACAGACAATTTATGCATGACATGTTACTTAACGAATGTACACTCTGTTAAAAATTGATGTTCAAATATGCACATTAACTTTCGCGGGAGATAGTCATAAGTTATTGTGAACACATCTTACATTAAACATTGTTATTTTTTACTTACCAAATGTTCGTCAGAGCAGAAACTGCTACTTGTTTTATGCCAGGAAGCGTCACTCACTATTACCGTCCGCCAAATATGTTTTATCACTTTCATCTCGCTATTACAAGAAATGTTCATGTTTTCACTCTTATGTCGTTGGTGCGGCCATTTTGCTTGTGGCTTATGACCCTTCATATACGATTTATTTAAGTCTCAACCTTCCGGCAGCTTTGAGGTTTGCTAGTGAGTGGTTGTAAGTTTGTTAAATATTTGTTTCAGTAACATAGATCCATACAATATTAAGATTTCTGAAACATTTTCATCTGACCGGAATCGATTAATTTGAATTTAACTTTAATCCCTTTAGGGAAATTTGGGTAAGGCCGGACGGATGATGAAGGGATGAATTGACTGAATGAAGAAAGTGGAAGGAAACGGCAGGTCCCCGAGAAGGCTCACGCACACAGTGTTTGTCCATCACAAAGTCCACATTGCAAAAGCAGGAATGGAACTAACGGCTCATAGCACCAGGGATGACCTCAACCATTGAGCTACTGCGGCCCACACAGCAGTTATATAAAATCTTATCCTTACTGATATAATTGAACACCTCGGGGGAACAAAATGGTAAGCGCCATAAGATATTTTCCACAGCATATTGAAAATTAAATACAATTGTGTCTAAATGTTGAAACTTCGAACACAAATGTTCTGCCTTTTGTATCCAAAAACTGCCTGTATACGTGAAACAAGTTTGCGCTCGAAGTTTCCAGATTTAGACACATTTGTATTATATTTCCAATATACTGTGGAAATTTTCTTATGGGGCATACCATTTTGTTGTAACGTCCCGGAGAGATCTAATGGATGTCTCTCAGTATATATTCCGCCAGGGCTTCTGGGGTGTGGGATCACCGAACGCTAACACTATGCTGAAAGAACAATCTTAATTAGTAGTACATGAAGGCATACTGAAAGGAAACTTCACAAGAGCGGATGAGTAGTATACGTCCGTCTACCTGAAGGCGTACAGTATATCAAAGATGGATAAGTTATCTTGTCCGCCTGTCTGAAGGCGTACAAGAGCAAGGCAAACGACCGACCGCCTGTCTGAGGGTGTGCAACCGTTGTTAGGATGGGTTGAAGTCTCCCTTATGCCTGTCTGAAGGCACTCGAGATCCTGGCAAAGTAGTACACCCGCCTACCAGAAACATGCAGTACACCAAGGATGGATACGTACTCCTTCTGGCCTGTCTGAAGGCGTGAAGAAGCAAGGAAACAACTACAGCCTAGCACAAGGCGTTTAGTTGCCTTAGGATGGGTTAATAGCCTTGGTCCGCCTGCCTGAAGGCGTACCGCAACTAGAGAAAAGTTGTAAACCACTGACCACCAGTAGTAATATTTGCCCGCCTGTCTGAAGGTATGCAACCAAAGGACAAGGTAAATGTTTACCACAGCCCGCCTGTCTAGAGGCGTTCTGCAGTTGTAGAGCAAGGTTTCAAAAGAGAATTAGTAATAAAGATGAATATAGCGTAATGCGATAAAGCAATATCATAAGCATAAGCCTAGTACAGAATATTCAAAGAAGTTTTAGATAATAAGAATTTATTAGTTGACTACTGTCCAAAGAAAGAACACCAAGCAGAGAGCTTGATGTTTTTTGGCCCGCAGGCCAGAAGGAACTGATTTCAAATCGTCCTGTCCCTACTTATATACCTCTGATTCAGTGACGTCCCAGCGTCACGTGACGTACCTTTAATCTTTACATACACACATATATATTTAGAAATTTCAAAGTTCAATTCTTCCTTTCCGGATGACATATGTTTACATGCACACACGCACACACACACACACACACGCATGTTAATTTTCTTCTATATTTCAAATAAACGCGGTATTCACAATTTTCCAAGCTTATAGCGATATTTTCGAATGAATTATTATTTTAATCTTACTTGTTTGAAAGTTCTTATTATTATATAAAATTAATATGGAAATTATTTTCTTTAAATCCATAGCGTCTATACGAATAGCCAAAAGGGTGATTTGATATAAGGTAATTCAGGGAAAGAAAAGACGCTGAATTTACATGTTACGTTAAGGACGTTACATTGTTCACCCGAGATGTTAAATTTAAAATTGATTTATGGCCTTTAGGAAGTCTCACCAAGAGCAAAGTTGGCGGGTCCCTCTAGGCTCTAAAAAAGTAACACTAATGCCGCATTGCGTATTTGTTGTAACTTCTCTGTGTAATGAGTTGAAAGGAAAGGTTTTCTTATTGATGCTTTGCGGTCTGAATAAAGGAACGCTCACCTTGACCAAATTAACCTCTCTTCTAAATGATCTCAGGGGTCTTGTATTTTTGAACATTGAAATATAGCAACACTGACATATGAACTCCAAGAACGCGAATAGCGTGCCACGAATCTGCCGTATAGTGGTGGCTACAAAGTTCCGTCATGCATGTAGAAAATACTTTATTATCATTCATTGCGGTGTTTTGCAGCGACAAAGGTGATCGATAACAAATCCTTCTCTACGCCCAACTAAGAAACGCATAACTAACTAACTAACTCTATGGCTTATGGAACTCGCAAATTCATCGCCGTAGTAACAAACGTTCGCCATTGGATTATATCCTGGGCAATATCAAGCCAGTTTTCATCAAGAACACCTACTTCTCGAAGATCTCTTCTAATGGTGTCCTCCCAACGATGTCTCAGTCTTCCCAATGGCCTCCTTCCATCCGGTCTTCCAACCAGGATAGAATATATAAGCTTGGTTTTTCTCCCATCCGAACTACATGGTCTCCCCACCTTAGTCGTCGCGATTTCATTATTTTTACAACATCTGGTGAATCGTACAGTCCGTGGAGTTCTTCATTATGCAGTCTCCTCCATTTTCCAGTCATCTCGTCCCGTTTCGGCCCGTATATCTTTCTCAAAACCTTATTTTCAAATAGGCGTAATTTATGTTCATCTGCTAAGGTCGTACTCCAACTTTCGCAACCGTAAAGAATTACCGGCAGAATAACCATTCTGTATATTTTTAATTTTAATTTCCTTGATATTAATCGCGATGTTAGAAGTTTTTGGGCTGAACAGAAACATGCGTTCCCCGACACTACGCGACCTTTTATTTCTTTCGTGACCTCATTTTTTCTTGTTACGTATGCTCCCAAATATTTAAATTTGTTTACTTTCTCTATGACCTCATCCTTAATTCTTATGTTTTTATTTCCTTCATTCCCTGTGTTTCGGCTTGTTAACATGTATTTTGTTTTATCTATGTTTACCTGTAGACCTATCTCATAGCACGCTTCTACTAAGACATCGGTGTTGCATTATAGTCCATCTATATCGTCCCCTATTAAATATATATCATCCGCGTATACAAACAGTTGATTCAAATCATTCAATGATAGTCTCATTTTGTCCCCTTTAATTTTTAAAATTGCATATTCTAACGCAAAGTTAAACAGTAGTGGTGGCAAGGCAAAGAAACGCATAAGACGAGAAAATTAAACATTTATTATTTTCAGAGTCTTATACATTAGTTCCTTTCTACATGTAACCTGCACTCACTACTTACTTACAGAACTTATACATCTATCTACGACATATAATTTGACTAAAGAATAATTAACAAACTTTCATACACAACTTTCTTTGTCATCATAGATTAACCTTTTCTAATGTCATAGCAATATTTAAATAGATTACATTTTTCTTTATAAATCCTATTAGTTTCCTCCATCAATCCATGTTTAGAACAGTATCAACATCTGTTGATCAACTAAAGAATTGCTAAACATCTGTGCATGCAACCAGGAACGCATTAATGCTTCGTAATCTTTCGTATTTGCTCATTTGAGTATATAATTACTTAAATATCAACTCGGAGTAACAAATAACAATAGAATGCGTCATAAAACCTAACAAAATTAAAGTAAATTCTTTTAACTGAACAAAATATAAAATAAACAATATCTCGTTTACAAAAACATGACGTGTATCGCATATTTGTGTGTATATATATCCCCCATCCTGAGAAACGATAAAAATAAAATAGTTATATTTGCTTCAAATTCATTGTAATAATAATTCAATAGTCATTAAAATATATAAAGGTGTTTCAGGATTAAAGGTAAATAGTTGAGGAGGTGATTGTATATGACCAGTACATAAAATAAGTTCATATAAACATATAAGTTTTCAGGATTCATTGCAGAGATATACTTATAGAAACGTTGTGCTATTGTGACAAGTGTGACCTACTAGCACTACACAAAATCACTGAGAAGTAAAGATAACATGTTACTGGACACTGAGGTCACCTCTACAATGCACAAGTGTCAGATTAGGTGTTCGAAAATGTCACCATTAACCTCAATACAATTGCGAGCCCGCCCAGCAATGATTGTGTAACTTGGCACAGTGCTTCCCTGTTGCGACGAAGTTCGTCCATTGTGACCACAATGCGATCCCGAAGGTCCTCTGGTGTGTTCAGCGTACGGAGCGCCATGCCATTCGACGCGCAATGTTACCCACTTCTTTAACACACAATACCAAGGCCGGTAGATATGACGTTTTGGGCCAGTTGAATGGCCACCTCGATCGCCCGACTTGTCACACATGGATTACGGAATATGGTGCTGATTAAAAGACAAGGTGTATGCGCGTCAGGTGAACACACCAGAGGACTTTCGGGGTCGCATTGTTGCCGCAGCGGACGAACTTCGTCGCAACAGTTCTATACTGCCTCAATGTACACAATCATTGCTGGGGCGGACCCGCAAGTGTATTGAGGTTAATGGTGACATTTTCCAACACCTGATCTGACACTTGTGCATTGTAGAGGTGACCTTCTGTAACATGTTATCTCACTTTCGCAGTGATTTTGTGTAGTGCTAGTGGGTCAAACTTGTCACCATGGCACAACGTTTCTGCAAGTATATCTCTGCAATGAAGCTGAAAAGATATATGTTTATATGAACTTTCTTTATGTACTGGTCATGTACACTTCGCATTAAAAAAAATTGCTACAGCGAACGCCGTGAAGCTAGGCAATCCAAATGGCATCTACTTTTCCCATAATCGTGTCTGGAAAACAGACCCCCACTTTCTCCTTCCCTCGTCTTGCCTATACTAAAATCAGCAAACATCATGAACACTTTTTTTTTTCAAAATAGACATGTATTAGAATGTATAAAATGAAAGATTAAAAGCGAGACGAAACAATATCCGTAAGTTGATGGAGGGAGAAATTTAAACACACACAATGGAAAATTGAAACCGATGGATGTCTTTAGGCAGAGGCAGAGAAATAAAAGAGAGAGAGAGAGAGAGAGAGAAAAGGGGAGAGGAGAAAAAGAAGAAGCAGAAGAAGAGGGAGTATAGATAAAAATATGGAATTTAAACGTATTAAAAAATAACCTAACATTATAAAGTGCATTGCTCACAAATCTAACTGCAAGATAGAAGTGACTTTTGGATTTTTTTTTCAGGGCTATTCGAATATATAAAGGGTCCTTGAAAATGCATTTATTCACTTTCAAAATTGCGACCAAAGTTGATGGTCAGATTAAATACTCATGATTTCCAGTGGAACTGCAGAGTTATGAGACACATCTAGGATAATGTCAAAAGTGCAACACATATGCTTTATTTGCGCGTGGTTTGGTTGCAAATTCGGTGGGGCTCTTTGAGCGTACTGGTTCGGAATACATTGTAATCAGAGATTCCGCCAGGATTTTCAGTTTGTGGGGTGTAAAGTCAAAATTGGGAGAATGTAGGTAGCTTTGCAATGTTTCTTTCAAATTTGACAGCGAAAACATGTTAAAGTTGGGGATACCCTGGATTATTTGGGCCTGACACCACCCACAGAGGCCGGGGTCTGGTCGAATCACTGATTGTAACAAACCCATTTGATACGGTAGGCCATACCTTCCATTCTACACTACTAATGTAAATTGAGCATACAAAGAACATGGATGATAATTTTTCTGCTTAATGTGTATCAGAAAGAGCCAAGATTAGAATTCCAAACTGTATCAAAATGAAAAGTTACAAATGTTCAAAAGCAATATTCACATGTTTCTATAGGCATAACAGAAATTACATTTTGCACATTTCAAACGTGAAAAAGGAAACACATTGAAAGGTATGTTGATAAATTAAATTATAGGATGGAAACAAATTGTTTGTCAAATTAATATAAAAATAATTGTTCTCTTGAAATACCGAAAAAAGAGGGCCTTTTACTACTCATATCTTAAACTGTATCTGTTCAGAACATGCCGCTCAAGATTCCAACTATTGTGAATATACGTTTTAATAATTACAACACTAATGAACTAGTGTGTATAACAATTCTCACAGATGAAATGAACACGGCAGAACTGAAACGGGTCACCGGCTGTCGGGGGATGCTGATCAGATTTAGAAGTGTGTCACCAGGTTTAAGATTCGAACGCGTTCTGACGCGGTGATTCGATGTAGATCTGATAACCCGGAGGATGAAGGATATATTTTAATTACTTCATTGCGTTTGAACAATGTTTGTTTCAGGGGTGACCAGGATCAGAAATGTTACCCCAAGAACACGAAAAATACGACGTAGATATTCCCAGTTAAACAGATTATTAAACTTACTAAACATTGGTGAATGCCAAATTTGGCGAACCGATCACCACGTTAAAGATACGTTACTTGCGGTATGTAAGTATTATTTACAATTAGAGAACTCATAAACGGGAGCGAGGGATGACGTATCTTGCAGAGTGCAACTCGTAGAGCAAAGTTTGATGGTTTTAGTCCCGTTCAGACAAATTGTCTTTCCTTGGGACCTAGGTAAGCCAAGCGCACTTACAGACTAACAAGCACGGATTTTACTCCGGATAAAGAATGATATTTGAATACTTTTGAGGTGAACCTGATATACCCAAAATTTCCCTCGCCAGTTGACAACTTAATATTTACAATAATTATAACCCATCTACATCTATTTGTCGCAAATCCAATAACGCACATTTCCCATAATTCAGTGATTCCAATATCCAAAGTTTGACCAATCACCTACGCTGAGAAAAACTGGAGAACTTTTGTTATACTCTGCTTATCGAGAGTCGACGCGAGGAAATCAACTGAAAGCGAATTTCATAAGAAATCAGTCCGTCGTAACTGCCACAACGGTTCAATATGTTAGAGGTCCTAAGCTCGTCGTAACGTTATATCTTAATTGATATTCATTAGTTCGAATACACTGCTGAAGCCATAAAAATCTTTAGATCACACATTATCAAAGTCAGAAAAAAATCATAAGTTGAATATTGCGCAAACTTTATGTTCACAGAATTTTAGAGTCCAAATCGGTACTGGATTTCATAACAAAACACGGAGATAAACTGTAACACTTAAAAATAAAACTTAGAGGAGCTGGACTCACTGCACGAACACTGAGAAATTAGGTCGAAGTTCGAATTATCACTCAGGAGAGAGAATAAGTTGAAAAGTTTTTATGGGTAATATTGGTTGGGTATCTGGCTGTTAAATGACGAAATCAAATGAAACATTTTTCTGTGCAAATGAGCGAAGGATATATTTCTCATGAGCGGGTTTATTCCGAAAGGCAGGTATTCAGTTCTTTGTCACGTTCGACGGATATAGGTATTGATATGTCATAGATCAGATACATCAAGGCATGAGATGATAGTTATAACAGACTTCTCTGTGCGGATACAGATGTTTCCGCTTACATGAAATCAAATCCTGAAAAAGTGATTCAATATTGATCTCTTCGGGTGTTGTTATCAACTGAATTTCTATGAACATGTCTCAAGTTGTTCATTCTCACTTAGTCACTATTGCGGGTGGCTTTCGAAGTTCATGTTGAAGTGTCAGTAAATCACTAATGTTACGTCCGGCGACATGGTTACTGAAGATCGAATTATGGGAATTCGGAGTTTTTGACTCTAATATAAACCCAGTATATTAAATGCTATCAATTTTCTGTGGATACAGTTGTTGGCCGGATAGCCGTACGATCTACGGCGATAGGTAAACGACTCGAAGGTCCCTCGTTCGAGTCCCGTCAGGGGCAAAGTTGAGGATTTTATTGGCTAAAGGGCAAATCCTGACAGGCCGATGTCCAAAGTTACTAGAATGGCCCATATAAAAATAAAATTTTCCGAAGTTTTATAAGAAGACATCCTCCACGCAAATCTTGACTACCATTTATTTCAATTTAACTAACCTACTACAAAATGACTAAAGCCCAGAATAAATCCAAAAATTGGAATTCAAAAACATAAAACATTTAACTACGTTTCTGTTTATGTAACGTGTTAGCGTTTAGATGAGATACAAGATAAAGGATCTTATTTTTGTTTACGCTGTAATAACTTTCACGATTTTAGAGACTTTGTCAGAAAATCACTTGGTCACTGACGACAGTCACACTAGTTTACTTTCCCAAGTATAATCACCCCGAATTAACATTTGCCCGTATTAGCACTACCTAACTATCATCGGTCTATCAATATATAACGCTGAAGGCGTTTACTTAATAACATGTGGCCCGGAAAGTGTCATACAAATCCAATTCATTTAGGTTTAAAAGACAGACTTACGAACATTTTCTCCGTACAGTCGTTTCTCCATATATAGTACATTGAAAACGGAGACGAAAGTAATTTTTATCTCAATATCCCCCAAAATAAACTTATGAACTTCTGGAACGCAACAAATCATATTATCTGTCTGAAGATATTATTGATCTCATTTTATTTCAGATAATAACAATGATGATTGGAAGCACTAATTTGTGTACTTCGTCTTGTTGGGATGCTTCAAGAAATTCTGCTGGGAAACACAAACGTAGGCTGGAAAGAGTTTTAGATTATCTTAAGGAAAATCTTCCAAGGACATTAATTAATCTAATTTCTGTAATGGGTAAGGTATTATGATTTTTCATTTTTGTATTTCAATTCCCCTTTGAATATAGTTCAAAATATACATGATAACATAACCGAAAGTGAGTTTTAACCACAAAACTAAGAAATTTTATAAAGTTCCTAAAATTTACGGTGTTCATCTTAACTTTCTCAATACTTTAATAAAAAACACCGTTAATAGAAAAATATTTATTTTCCAGAATATCTCGCCCCACTGGCTGGAGCTTCCTCAGCTGTGATCTGCACTATCTACAATGACTAAACATATACATTTAGTCGTTGGTTGCAAATTTATTTTGAATTTGGTTTTTGATCTAACTTTTTTCCACAAAGGATTGAACAAAAACCTACGGAGGTTAGAATATTGATACCAGGCTTCAGAGGTACATCCAAAAAACTACAAAGGTTATATACAAGTGATTTTGAAACCAAACATGAAATTGCACAATATTTTCAATGAACACAAAAGGGTAATAGAAAAGGAAGAAACAGACGGCATATACGAAATTGAATGCTCTTGTCAGAAATCTTATATTGGTCAGACTAAAAGAAGAATCAAAACAAGTGTAAAAGAACACCAAAGATACATAGCAAAACAAACGGATAGCTCAGAATTGTCACAACATGTAATAGAGGAAGGGCATCATATCGTGGGATACAAAAAAGTCAAAACAGTGAGAACACAGAAAGAACGAGACATTGGGGAAGCAGCTTTCATCATTAAAAGGGGAGACAAATTAATAAACAAGAGATCTGGAAACTTAAGCGAACAATGGGGAAAATTGTTACGAAGGGAACGGGTAATTAGAAATCAGTAACTGGCAACACTGTTAAACCACTGTATTGTATATAAATGTATATGTTTAGTCATTGTAGATAGTGCAGATCACAGCTGAGGAAGCTCCAGCGAGTGGGGCGAAATATTCTGGAAAATAAATATTTTTTCTATTAACGGTGTTTTTTTATTAAAGTATTGAGAAACTTAAGAATTTTTATTTATTTTTCCAAACACAATTTTTTAACATTTGTGAAATTTTTATCATTGTTTCCGATAGTAAAATTGTTACCAATGGTGAAATTGTGTTTGATTGCTTACCAATCTCGCTCTGACAAAATGGTTTCTAAAAATACTAATTTTCGTATTTTTTATCATTAAGTACCAGATAAGTTAGGGTAGCGAAGATTTAAAGCTTCAAGTCAAAACTTCGAGAATTTAAAATGTTCTATTACTGGGTGAAAATCAAATTCCAGGGCTATTATCTTTTAGTTTAAATATCAGTTAGATAGTATGATGTTGGTTTTTAGAATATCTTCCTATAGATGGCAAAACTTCCCAACATAGTTTATTAAGATTTTCAAATTTGATACCCTACAACTCCTTTACCCATTAATATTACTGTGCAGAAACTCACAAGCATAACACGTTGTGTGATCTGAGAAATCGTTAAATTTCAAAACCACGTATTTCAATTCTTTATAAAAAATAATGCAATCATACTTATCAAAATATAGAACGTTTAAATAAATACACAATAAAAATCTTATATATTTAATTCATCATTTCAAGTAAGATCTTGAGTGCAGAAAATTGAAAGGAAAGTTTTATTTTTCTACTGAAAAATTTTGTTCGGACGCATTACGAGGTTTAGAACGTCCGCGATCTTTATTTGCACCTGACTCATTACTGTATCAATAGAGACATTTTAATGTTTGAAACGCAAAATACAAATAATAATAATAAGTGTACATATATTCCGTTAACATGCCACTTTTTGTAAAAGAAGGAAATATGATCCAAATTAGAATCCCCTAAAAATAATTATCGAAGTAGAAACATTTAAGATCCTAATCACACTTGCTTATATAAAGAGAAAGCATGAAATGTAGTCGGAGATGGATGATGTATGAAGATGGAAAGTTCAACTGTACCTAAAAACAAATTTTATTTCTGTCATTCTAATGCTCTTATATATCAATCGACACTCAAGTTAGTGGTCAATGTCGATAATGGGCCAGTAAAGGCGCCACTAAATAAGTGTAAAACAATGAAACAACGACAAATTTAGGAAACAATTGTACTCAGAGCTAATTTCACTACTAACATAAGTGTGATTACTTGAAGATGTTGGCAATACATTGATGTCTATCTCATTGAAGCAGTGCTATCTATATTATCAATTTGATTATATTATTATTAAAAACTGATCAAACGTCGTTCATAACCATATGATGACTGCGTTCAGCTTAAATCTCAGATGTGACAATTCTCTATTTTAATCGATATGAAGAGAATTGTTCATCATTTGAAGACACACATCAACTGTCTGCAGATTACAAAACGAAGGCTTAGCAGTCCGTAGATGAAATTCACTATATAGATCCCAGTTGCAAGTAAAAGTTTCGGTTTCACTTATATTTTCTATGCCCCTGTAAATTGTTACATCTATAATTAGTTGAGAACATTTTTTCCACAAATATAACCATTGTTCAAAATGAAACATTTCATTTTTTAAGCTGGAAACAAGCCTTAATATCAGGCCGAAACTGAAAGCATCAATCCTCTCGGAAGCCTTTTGCCCATCTTAATAGTTAATAGTATTTTAGTTGTTAGATTTTCAATATAACCTTGAAATAAGCACTGGTATTTAATTCGCTAGAGATTCCCCGATTTATGTTATTTTCTGCCTTTGTTTTTTTCAAAGATATTTATGTTAAACATAATTCACCTAATATGAAGAATGTGTATCGAAAGTGAAAACTGACAGTAGAACAGTAGAAATTGCCCAGTCGAAAGTAATATTTTACATAATACATTGCACATTGCTTCGTACTTGTTATTTGGTAAACCCTGCTAAAAAGGAAGTAAAAAACATTTAAAAATTTACTATTAGTATTTATCGTCGAGTAATATGTCTTGTACAATATTTTACCTTTTACTATTTTAATACCCATAGTTGTACTCAAGTAGATTTAACATATATTGCGAGGCAGCGTGAGAAACAGTTTACAGAAACATTCTTACAAATAGATTGTATGGTCAAATAAACAGAAGACATACGTTTCTAGAAAAAAAAATCTCTAAATAAAGATTGGGAATCAGATGGAAGATAATAGCTATCCCAAACCACTTTGTCTATATCTTTAAAGGTTCAATACACTCTGTCATCTCACCTCTAGGCATTGTCATGTCCGCCTCGAACTTAGATATTACTTCAAAAACACGTAATTGGACTGGTGCAAAGAAGCATGAAGACAATACAATGTATAAGGTTTTATGCAAATGTTGGAACATTTCCAACTAGAGTTTTAAGATCAGTACGGTACAGTATAATTTTATGATGAGCCTCATAATAACAGCAATAAATATAATCAAAGACTGGTGGTAAATGGAGATAGATTGATGTTCATTAGCGATTTGATATAGTTAGTAAGGTATTTATGGAACGTCTTCATTTCTTATAGGGTCGAATTGTGTTCAAGGTGACCTAAAACTTACAGTATTGAATAAGTTTAAAATCTTGTTACATGTATAACTTGGAGTATATTTCAAATGTGCACCCTGACTTAAGCTGCAAGAATACTTATGTATATGTTGCTATTTATTCATTTGTCAATCTTTGTTTTAAAGTTTATATGCACAAATCAAATTTATAAAACAGCAGAGTATAAACATGACTTTTTTTTATAAATATATGACAAAATCTCACTAACTCTTCTCTTGAGAAACTTATTGGATATACCTTCTAATAATAAATAAATATGGTTTAAACCGTTGCCATTAGCATTTCTTACAAGTAATCGTATGTTGTACAACATGTTATAATCTAGCAACTTGATAATCTGTATATCATTGTATTTTACTATCAATTTATATTTCAGATATAAGTACAATATTACAACATGCATCCGAGAGACTTATTCCTTGTATGCTTTATTCAAGTGTTAATTGTCACTGCGCATATGTTAATACTACAAAAGTCTCTCAACTAGCAACAGAATACCAACGGGCAGAGGAAGAATTGGTATGTGGAGATTGTTTCTCTTAGAACGTTTCAAATCATCAAATGCATTGTTTTCCTACCGTTAGGTGCTAATAGAGATTTACTAATATTAGTTGCATTAGTTATATAAGCATAACTTTAAAGAAGATAATCGTAAGTCCAGTTCATTTTGTTTATGTGTTCTAAAATGTTAACAACTATTCTTGTAATCTAGTGAAAGGAGTAAGAACAGAATATATGTGAAGCTGTAGCAGAAGAATATCTAAGCAACGTTTTATTTGTAATCAGAAGAATTAACAACAAAATCTATAAATCTATTGAAACTTTACAATTGATATTCATTCAGTATTCTAGAGAATACAGCTAATTTAAAAGGTTGACAAGTCTTATAGAATTGACTTTGTTAGAGCAAAACACAGTAAGTGATTCGATTTAAGTGTTATATCAACAACACCTTCCTTAGATGAAATACCAAACAACTCTATGAGTTTATACCATACGACAACAGAAGGAAAAGATATCTTTGAATTTCTTCTGGCAATCACGTCCCAGAGAACGTTTACTTTCCAAAACTAAACAAATTTCAACCAATCCCAGATCGCCGCTCACGGGCTTGGTAACCTAGTCAAATAGAATGCTATATGGAAATTGTAACAGAGATGCTACATTAAAAAGGAAACTGTTTCGATGCGGGAAATAGCATTATAAATAATGTATAAAAGTAAATGACTTAATAAACATAAATAAGCAATACATAACATAAAGTATTTTTTACGAACATTCTTTCACAATAGTCCCTATCTTTATTGTTTTCTCCTCTCTTCTCTGCCCAGTATGTCTTTCAATTCCTCATTTATTCTCAACCCACCATTCCCATCCATCGCCCTATCTCCTGTTTCTTTGATTCTAAAAATAAATAAATACATATAAAAGGAATTACAGATAAATAACTAAAAGGAATCTTTATGAGAAAAGCCTTCAGAGTAGTTCTTATTTTCACGAATACTTTGTCCTCTCTTCCCAGTATGTCTTCCCATAACACATCTATACTCAAACAAACATTCCAGTTCATCACTTTAGCTCCCATTTCTTTGATTCTCCTCGTTTGTTTTCACTTTCTAAACTGCATCCTGATAAGATTCAAAACTGAGGACCAATATGCTGTGCTATGCAGTGCGGATTTTTATGGATGATTTGACGGCTCCATTGTAGAAATACAACTTATTATTTAAATTGTGTATTAAATGCACATGATTAAAGCACAACACGAGGTTTCGACTACGTCTGTAGCCATTATACATATTGATGACATTTTTCTATTCTTGGTTCCAAGAAACACGTCCTCAGTGTGTACAGCATTAAAGACAAAAATAACATCCTCAACAAATAAATGAATATGGTCTCGCAACAATAAGAATCTATATATTTAAAAAAGTCTAAAGTTTGGCCAGTCCGTCAGGCCTTTACGTTGGACCGATTTTGATCAATCTTTTTTTAAAATATCCGGCTTAACACGTAGATGAGCCATCAATAAACTGCATTCCTCTATGTCAACTTGAACTGAGGGAGAAGTGTTTGAGTGTTCTCCCCTATGTATTTCTGATGGGGGAATATTTATTATATTTCTCACAAATTTTGTCCAGTCCGGCCGGGCGTTCTACTGGACCGATTTTTCTCATTCTTTTTTTAAATCTGGCGGGCTTATACGTAGATAAATCATCAGTAAATCGCATTCCTTTCTGTCAAGTCTCAATTAAAGGAGAAGTGTTTGAGTGTTCTTTTTTGTCCAGTCCGTCCGGCTGTTCTACTGGAGAGATTTTGATCAATCTTTTTTTAAACTATTCGGCTTAACACGCAGATGGGCCGTCAATAAACCAGATTCCTCTCTGTCAAGCTTGAACTGATGGAGAAATGTTTGAGTGTTCTCCCCTATGTATTCCTCTCACAAGCTTTGTCCAGTGCCTCCGGCCGTTCTACTGGAGCGATTTTGATCATTCTTTTTAATATCCAGCTTAACACGTAAATTAAGCATCAAGAAACCCCATAGTTCTTCGTCAAGTCTGAACTGAAGGAGAAGTGTTTGAGTGTTCTTCCTTTGTACCGGTCGTTCTACTGGACCGAGTTTGATCATCCACTTTTAAATGTCCCTCTTAACATGTAAATGAGGCATCACGAAACCGCATTCTTCTCCGTCAAGTCTGAACTGAAGGAGAAGTGTTTGAGTGTTCTCCCCTATGCACTCCTTATGGGAAATATGTATCATATTTTTTACAAAATTTGTCCAGTCCGGTCGACCGTTCTACTTAATCGATTTTGATCATTCTTTTTAAAATATCCGGATTAACACGTAGACGAGCCATCAATAAATTGCATTGCTCTCCGTCAAGTCTCAACTGAAGAAGAAGTATTAATCCAAAATGGCCGCTCAGAAAGGCGTTCTCGAAACCACTGAAACTAGGGAAACGAAATTTGGTATGAAGGTGTACCATCACGAGTGGGTCACGATAATATAAGAAAACGTTAAAAATGTCGCCCATCTTAATCCAAAATAGCCGCCAAAAGACATTTTCCAAACCACCAAAACTAAAAAAACGGAATTTGGTCTTACGGTGTACTAGCACGAGTAGATAACGATAATATAAGAAAACGTTAAAAAAAAGTCGCCGTCTTAATACAATAATGTCCGCCGAAAAAGTAATTTTCCAAATCACTGAAACTAGAGGAACGAAATTTGGTATGAAGGTGTACCATCAGGAGTTGACTACAATATATGTATCAAAAACTCCTCTATGGGGTCGCAGGCCCCGGGGGTTATGGGGGCAGATCTTAATCATGGATGCGCAGTCCCTCGAAGAGTCTGGTTACGATAAGGGAGACACAGCTCCCAAAACCCCCGAAATTAGGGGCGCAACTCGCCCCGGGGAAATCGAGTATTGGTAACACCCCAATGACTGTTGCCAACATATTTTATTCACCCCGCACCAGTGGGCGGGCAATAAATTTTAAATTTAAATGTGGATTCTTGTAAATAAAAATATGTAGGTTCAATGTTTTAAATCATTATAGTAGTATTTGGCAGGAGTATTAGTAGTATTAGTAGTAGTGTTAGTAGTAGTAGTTGTTGTTGTTGTGGTGGTAATACTAGTAGTAGTTGTTGTTGTTGTGGTGGTAATACTAGTAGTAGTTGTTGTTGTTGTAGGAATAGGAGTATTAGTAGTAGCAGTAGTAGTAGTAGTAGTGGTGGTGGTGGTTGTGGTTGTAACAGATACAGCATATTTGCTCCATGGATGCGAAGCTCCCAAAACTTACTAAGTTAAGCACGCAGCCCACCACGTGTAAGTGAGTATTGGTAACTGTCCCAATGACTGTTGCCAACATATTTTATTCACTCCGCACCAATGGGCTAATACTTTAGCTTTAGGATTGCAGTATTTTTTTTTCTTTGAAAGCTCATTAAATCTATTTTCATATGTAAAGAAAAGTGGGATGGGCCATCAAAGAACTAGGTAGAAAATTGAAATATTATAAATGTCCCTGTAAAAAGTAAAATTAAATCTTACACTGCTATCTTCATTTTTGAATTTGAAATTTATGTACTGCCTTTAGGGATCTAAGGCTCAGGCCGGGATACGGGAGGGGAAAGGGTGTTGGAAGTTGTAGGGCAGGGGTTATAATGACCGTGCCATCCCGTGCCTGCCGTGATTGAAGAGAATCCTGGAACGGTTCTGTGCTTAAATGATGGAAGGTGTTTCATGGAGTGATGGAAAATTAAAAAGTATTATAAAGATTTATTAAGATAACCAAACGGCACAATTGTTATGAATTTTCGGGATAATTTAAAAAAAATCCATAAATGCCGGATTTTCGAAAACATATTCAAAAACACAAAATCTTCATTTTTTTTTAATATCCAAAAATGTCGGATTTTGAGGAACATTTTCAAACACACAAAATTTTTTAAAAATTCAAAAGTCGTTGAAAAATGTTTGAAAACATTAAAATGTATTAAGAATAGTTTCGTGAAACATTTGTCCAGTCGACCAGCGGCTTTCACTGAACCGATCTGAGTGATTTTCCTTTTCTAAAATGTTCCTAGTTATGCCTAGATATACAATGAAGCATTCGCATTCTTCTCCTCTTCATCAACTTTGAATAAAACAGAATCTAATTTTCCTTCCTATGTATTTCTTATGATAATCTTTTCTACAGAAGTTTTGTCCAGTCGCCCAGCCGTTTCTACTGAACCGATTTTCATGAATGTTTATTTTTTAATTTTCGTATTTATACACAAATATGTTATCTAGAGCCCGAAGCCTTGGCTTATCATTCGGGAAGCCTTGGGTACAGTTTCAGCGGCCGACTATTCTGACGGAGGTTTCTCTAGGGATTTTCCTGTCACACCAGGCTAATTCCGGAATTTTACTTTCAAATTAGACCCTGGCCGACACCATCCCGCTTCCCTTCCCCTACCCAAACCAGCCTGAGCCTTAAATGCTTTAAAGTCATAAATAAAATTTAAAACCTAGGTATTTACGAACCATTCGCATCCCTCTCCTTCTGGATGATCTTGAGGAGCCGCGCACACAATAGTCGAGTGCACTCTGTTCATCCTTTCTTGAACTATCGTGTAAAGAGCGCTCGGACCCCGCTCTGTTTCAACTGGTTCCGTGATGGACTCGGCAACGTTTTGAATTTCGGTGCCGAAGGTATCCGGTTCGATCCCGAATCTTGCAAAAATATTTTCTGACCGTTTTCAAGAAAAGTCAAGTTTTCTTTGCTTATGTATATTTAAAATAGTTTCAAAATCTTTTCTCCAGTCACTCGGACGTTAGTAGGTAAAAATGTGGGTGCTAACCCAGAAGAACTTTCATTGATTATTTTTTTATATAAAAGATTGGTATCCGGCATTGTATTCTATTGGTTTGCCAGCCTGTATCTTCTCAGATTCTAATGTCATCACTAACACTTACGGAAAGGATATTATATTGTCTGAGCTATTTCGAGTTTCTCTGGGTCAGTAGCTCAACACGCTAAATTCAAAAGTTTTGATCGGCCTTCTGGAAGATCAAAATCCCACTTCAGGGTAAATTCTTTAGTTACTGAAGATGAAACTGAAATTCTAGAATACCCGCTGAACTTCTGGACAGTTTAAACACAAGCGGCTTATCACCATATATTCTAGAACTGAAAGAAGTTTTCGAGAAAGTTAACGAAGAACAAGCCTTACATAATGGCATAAGATTAATTCTTCACAAAACATGTGATAACTTCTTAGATCTACAAATTACAACTAAGGTTAATGTTGACTAAACAGTACTTCTTCCTTGCTTTCGTTTATCGCCATGTGACTACACTGTAAAAATTGGAAACACGAAATGGATGAAAGTTACTCCGCTTTATGGAGAAATAAAAGTCGAAAATTAGCGTTTTGTTATATTTACTCTTAAACGTGGATATAGTGTAAGCCTTTTAGTGGAAAGATTGGTAAAATTAACTCCATTTTAAAGTTAAACATTTTCTTTGTAATAGCTTAACGTTAGCTGAAAATGGGTTGAAACTGGCCAAAGTGATTTGTCCGTGAACGTTCAACTTATTTTCCGCTTAAAACTCGGTCATTTTCTAATCGAAGTGTAAGCTAAACAGGAAATTTTGAGGTTACTCCTTTTGTGGATGAATGTTAAGCCTTAGTTGGATATTCTATAATCCAGTAACAGGAGTAACGTTACTTGCTTGTCACTGAACGTCCCGCCATTTTGAGTGTTTACATTGCCTTTACACTGTGAACAGCAAATAGTTTACTGGTGGGCCGAGAAATTAAGTTGGGTATAAATCTTTACACTGTAGCAAAAGCATCTCCTTTTTTTTCACGAGACATTCCTCGTAGTAAAATCAAAAGCGTGTTAATAATTAACCTCCTTCACAGTACAACCATAGCTCGCTCGGAAAGCCAAAGTCACCAACTGTCTTCGTAGCGAAGTGGTTAGAGCGTCTGACCAGTATGCTAGCGGACCCTGGATCGAAACCCTACCACTTCAAGTTTTTTTTTTTTTTTTAATTTTAAAGGAATATTTCCTTTTATTCTTTTCTACTTTTAAAAAATGCTCGGATTGAATGAAATACGTTGGAACACTCATATATATGTAATGTATACACGCATTTTGAAATTTTACGGAAAGTAAAACGTTCAACCGAAAACTGGCTGAATGTAGGTTAATCCAAAAAGTGGAGGCAGCTCAGCTGCCTCCATTTTCTGGATGAACGTTGTGTCTCCTATTTTTACAGTGTACTTTTCCATTTTCTTTCCAAAACAATACAGTTTACAATTCAATTTGCATTCTGTATGACAATAAATCAGCCCTCACTCACAATATTGTAAGCATATATTTGCCTGAAACTCTTTTCAGTCATTGCCGGTTGTATGCAACACTATCGTGTGCTAGATCTTTTGAGAATGTAAAAATTGAACTAAAACCAATAGATCGACGCACTGCTAACGTTGTTTGGAAAAAAGTTTGTAAATTTAAAGAGTATTTTATAGTTTTTGTTCTATAATAATTACTGATTTATGATATTATTTTCTTTTCTGTCTTTGTCCTTTATTTTACAACATTCTTCTTTTCTAACACTTCGTTACCTCTCTTTTTTATCTATCCAATTCCCTTATTTTAAAATGCTGCGGAGCAGCACGGGTACACTAGTTAAAATACAAAAAAAATGTACAACGAAGAGAAAAAGGATTATAAAAGTACTCTTGATAGTGGGTATAGACGTAGGCAAAACGTTGTGTTGTACGTTAAATATGTGTATTTAATACACGATTTAGATAATAAATTGTGTTAGCAACATCGTACCGTGAAGTTTTGATTTATGTTTAATGCTGATTTAATGTTAGTTTTATGAATGTTTTATTCCGTTTTTAAAATAATACATAGCACATCAATCCTTTATTATGGTAATTCTCTCATATCGTGAACGTCAGTAACAATTTAAAAATTACTGAGACTATCACAAGCACAAGTATTCAAGTATTCGGTTGAAAAGCTACTTTTGATTCACTGTTACTTCCTTTGAACGAACTTTCAGCTTTTTAAGTTTGGCTTGAGTTTTTACCATGTATTTTCTGTGGTTGTAAATCGCAAAATGCTGTTCCGTTTATTTTCTTTACTCATGCAATTCCAACCTCGGTCTCTTTGTTACAGTTAAAATAATCGTCCGTTATATAACCAGATAATAAAGACACAAGTTCTCCTGACTCTTTAGTAAACAGATTTTGCTCTGGAGATCATGCAGTAAACTTTTCTAATCTTTTTTACTTCTCGATTCTATAATTTTGATGTGTTGCTCATGAAATGTTATTCTTATTTCTACAAAAATCTTCAATAGCCTCGTGTACTTTTAAAATATAAGGAGTTGCATGGTTGCACTTCTATGCCATGAGTCAAACCTCCTACAGATTTCATAGTTCGCATCAGGCGTTGCTAAATACGCATGACTGTCCACGAGAAAAAAAGATCCACTTCGTCTAATTTTAAATAATCCTTTTTTGTAAACATATCTAGTTCACTATATGTTACTTTACATATAATTTTATTTATTTTGTTATTACTTTGAAATATTGTGTTTAATTTCTAACATTGTCACCTCGAGATTTTTTCCCTATGGTCCAAACTGATAGAATTTATTATAACCGTTTTGCCTCAAGTAAAGCACATTGTTTTATAATCATATTTCCGCAAATAAGGTGAGGACGGAGAAGAAAGAGACACATCAGGCTCCTGTTAGAATACAATTGCTACTTTTACACTTGACTGTCTCGTATACATATGCCTGCATTTTATGTATCCTCTGACACCACATTACCTTGCAATTCTTATGCAGTCTATTCTAACCACGATAATTGTCCTCAATTTTTATGTATCAACAACAGTCTCTCCTTTCTTAATTTTAGTACATACAACACAAAGTACATCAAAATTTTGCATTTTATTTTTGGCTTTAATTCAATCCTTTGTTGTTGTGTATTCATATCCTAAAATATAGAACGAACGCATTAATAGTTATTCATACAATTATTTAATATCTTTTACTTTTTTGGATTGTACATTATACTGTTAAATCTAGCGACAAAAATCAAGACTTGTTTTCTACATACATATTAAAAACATATTTAATTCACAAGTTCGTGGTCTATGACGACAAAATATTACAAACAATAGTTCGTCACTAAATCTTTGTTACAAAACACTTCACGGAAGACAATTTATGAACCACTCAAACGAAAACCCCGCGAAAATATAGGTACGATAGACATGGTATTCACATCTTAGTGGACAAGTTCGGTCTGTCTTTCCGCGCACACATCAGTAGTATAAAACGTTATGTTGCCCATAAGGCATTGCGCGAAAAATCCGGGTTTGTCACGTAACTGTTAAAGTTCATATACATAAGGAAATTAGAATACAGTATCGATCTTATTAACATTTATAGAATACAAAGGTTCGTATACGTCACAGTGTACACCTGAATACGTTACCAAATAAGGATAGTAAAGTGCTAAGTATCGAGTGCTGATACAAAGACTAGCGTTTACAAGTCGCGACAGATTTCTTATTCTGCCTTAAACTAGGGATTTTGCCGAGTTCGATCACAGAGAGAAAACCAAGAAAGCAGAAAGATTCCAAATCATTTATCGACGACATTTCAAAAATACACGAAAATTCCTTATTGAATTTCATAGGAAAGCGTAAAATAATTCGATTATCACGGAAAAATGTTAAACAGCAAAACAACATGACCAAACATAATTAAAGGTATATTATGATCCAGATTATCCCTTAATTATAATGTATAATTAAGCAAAGAAGTTTTAAAAATAGGTAACATTTTTTTAAAGTTAAATTGTAAGCGAAAATTCATTACGGTTACAAACGCTTAAACAACACAAGGGATACGACAGAATAAATGGGACAAAAACGCTGTTTACCAAGATGTCCAGAAAGAGTCGAACGAGATAGACTAGCAAGGGACATAAATTCTAGAACAAGCGGAAAGGATGTTGGTTAGGAAGTGGGAAGAAGCCAGCAGAATAAAAGAAACGGGAGATGAAAGGATGAATTGGAATGGTGGGTTGAATATAAATGAGACATGGGAAAACGTGCTGAGCGGTGAAGTAATAATACATTATTCGAGAATATAATACTATTGTGAAGGCTTTCTAGTTGTTCCCTTTTTGTTATTTATTTATTTGTGTGTTTATGTATTTTTACATATTTATTTTTAGTTAGGCATTTATTTACTTTTTGTGCCTCGAATCGGTTTCCTTTTTATCTAGAATCTGTGTTAAATATTTGATATAGCGTTAAAGTAGACAAGGTGGCAGGGCTTTTAAACGACGATCACTGGTTGGTTGAAATTTGTTTAGTTTTGAAAAGTAAAAGAACTATGGGACGTGATTGGAGGAGAATATAGAATGAACCTTTTATGGATTTCTTGTGCTTATTATGAACTCATAGAGTGTTTTAGTGTTTCTTCTGAGTAAAGTGTTAGCAGAAGCATGTGTCTAATAATGTCATTGTTAGAATCGTATTCAAAATAGTATTGGAAACCGACTACTATGACGTTTTGCACTAATAATCTGTGGTTGCCGTTATATAGTTAAATTGTAATGGTAGAATTCAAACATACTTGTAATTTGACTCATTTTTCTACTTCAATATAAAAATATGTTTTCAACAAAATAAAACACCATATAATTCAATATTAGCGGACTGTAATTGTTGGTAGTTATGGGAATTGATGGCAGACAACTTCAAATAAATAATTAAAGCTCTGACTTTTCTTATTAAGGTAGCTTTCTCCTCATTTCTTTATTATACGAGTGCGTTTCATAGCTCTGAATATTCACAAGGTGATAAGAAGAAAACTGCAAATCATGATTATGTACGTTTTATGTTAATTTTCAAAATAATCATAACTTGTTAAAAAAAATATTTACACTTCATCTCTAAGCTATTTAATCATATAAACCGAACGAGAAAATGACTTGAATATGAAGAACAAGAACTCCATAATAACTCATGCTCTTAAAGAATTTTTACGGATATTTTTAGAGCTTGGTCTTTGTTCCGTACAGGAAGTCGATTCCGGGCATACTGCTTTAGCACAATGGGTATCTAAATTAATGTGTTGAACTCTGTTTCGTTGCTATGATATTTTATCTTGAAAATTAATAGGAAACAGCGATTTATGTTACCATACTTGAGAAACGAATACGTCTTCAATGTTTACAGTGTATCCGAAAGTTGAAAGCATTGTTGAACTCATCCAATACGTCAAATATTTCGACACTGAAAAGAATATTTTCAATTTACACTTTCACTTGCTAATTAAATTGAGTGTTTATCACACACTCACATAAGTGTTGTAAGACGTTAGGAAAGCATAATTCAGCCACTGAATTTAAAAATGCTGCAGTCTTTAATGTGAAGTATCGTTTAACCGAACAAAACTAGACACTTTAAAATTCACGCGGCTATCGAGTATTCAATTCTATTTGACTACAAGTACACTTGCAAACTTATCTTGACTGACACAAGCCAATGTGAATTTGTATACAACCGTGAAGGAATATCTTACTTTAAGTTTTCTTTTCTATTAAATTTCATCAATGTAAATGCAGTGCATTGTTCATTCCTTGTCGATTTTCCTCCTCTCATCTTTTTCAGCAAAACGTATTGCAAAAAGATAATGAAATTATTCGTATATTTTTTGTAAAAATTGTACGAATAAAATATATTTCCCACTAACACCTCTACTACCACCATCTCTTTAAATATATAGTATACTTACAGAAAAAAAATATTATCAATTTTAACATTATCTTCCAAATGTTTCACATAACGTACACCAGAATAACAAAACTAAAGTTCTTCATGTGGTATCTCTACTCTGACATCAACAATAAGATGCCTAGTGTGCAAACATTTTTCCTATCTTCAAGGTCAAATTTGAAAATATCGACAATTTGCAGCATTTTCAAATCTCTAAATACAATATTTACATAGTACTTCATAGGATACCACAAGATATTACCAGATAGAGAAAGCACTGGAATATACTACAATATAGATTAATTCTGGTTAACAATATTCTATCGTTAATGCATAATCCGTCTTCCTAAACAATGAGGTATGGAGCTAATTTTATATTCTCATCTGCAATAACTATTTCACAACATACAAAACATTACATTTATCTTTAGTAGTTATTTGTAAATGAACAGTGCAATATTACCTTTAATAATTATATCCAACAACGATCAACACTGTTTGATTCTCTAATCGCTTTAGTTCATATTCTTAAACACAAACGGGTTGGGATTCTTTCCTTCAATAATCCTTAAATTCATTCATGATGTACACTTATACAACATAGTGATGGGTGACAACTCGGGAATATATAATTTTTTTGAAAATTCCTGTGGATTATTTTGCAAGATAATCTTTCCATAAGCTCAGGACGACATTATGTTAAGTGGAAATGAGATATAATTTCCAAAATATTATTTTCTTTCTTATTTCACGATTCCTCTTACCTCAAAGTACCTAGGTATATTGCATTCTTACAGTGTGTAGTAAGAGAAAGCACAAATATTTCCTTCTACTTATGAATAACACGAACAGAAATTTAATCGTAAGTTATATACATTTAATTACTGAATAATATAAGTAACTTTGATTCTTTCTAAATTTCCTAGTTATCCTTAAAATACAACCAAGATTTTAAGAGGTGTTAGAGTAGGAATATTTGTTAGTAAATCAAAAGTACTAGAGAAAAGTTAACTCGTGTGTATAAGAAAGAATTTATCTTGAAAGAAGGTGTGTAAAAAGCAAAATTGTGACGTTATTAGGTTATCCATGTTGCCAACGTGGTATTATGTATTTTTTCAAATGGCACTGGACTGCAAGTTTTGAGAGGTGATTACTGACATCAAAAGAAGAAACAGATAGTTCTATAAACTAAGAACAGGAATGCGTGTCAGTAGATAACAAATGTTGCATGGAAGTGAAATTACGTCTTTGGAAATAACTTTTGATTACAATGAAGGATGTATGAAACCACGAGGCAATGCTATTCGGTAGTAGACATATTTGCCAACCTGGTATAAGGAGAAACCATGACTAATTATAACATATTGTGTCTTACAAGTTGGTCAACATCTGTTCCAAGCCTTTTAGCAGGATCTTAATGTCTTTGTAGCTAATGCATCAGTCACGAGTGCGAGAAAGTTGAATTTCTGTATGACAGCTTCAGATACACATGTTATAGAGGATGTGAATAGACACAACAAAATTTGCTCTTTGATAATGACCATTGACAGCAAATAATCACTGGAGAGGAGGCGGAATTCCGTCTCCTGTTGCTTGTCACACTAACTAAGGTTTTCTAACATGTTCCTCACTTCGAGCTAACTGCTGGGATGATACATGGAAAATACACCCTGATATGCATTCCAAGTTGGCAACATTGTCTATCCAATACCATTACATCGTGGTTTCTTATATCGTAATGCATATTCTAATACAAATAATTTTCAACGACATAATTACACCTCAATTCAATATTTGTTTTATATCTACACATATTCGTGTTCTTTACCAATGCGAAACGGTAAAGGAACTCGCACTTCGATCTCTTGTATCTCGTAAACGAGGAAGAATAAGACCCAAGTTCAAGGAACTATTTTTTTCCTATTTTGATATCTGTTTCAACCTCCCAAAATCTTGCCGTCCAGTGCCAGGTAAAAATACATTAAACCAGGTTAATAACACTGATAACCTAATAACGTATTTTCATTTGTTCCACGCCTTCTCTCATGACACATTTATTTCCGTGTTATCATTTGTCAATCACTTCTGATTTACAGACAGAGACTGTTTGCTTTACCATTGTACGACATTAATTGGCCTCCAAGGGCCTTGGATACATTGCATCTTGGAAACGAAGCGAAATTGGACTCATGTTTATAGTATTTTTTACTTATTTTTTTATTTTTTTAAGTTGGAAATCATTTCTTAAATGTTCATCGTGTATTTTAGAGACATCCTCAATATTAATCATGGAACTTATTTATTTCGCAGATTTCTAGTGGAAGATATGACGGTGATGACAACTTTACTGTTGTCTTACAACCATTTATGCAAATGTTTCACAAAGATTTAATTTTAAAAGGTGTACTTGATAATTCGTACTTTTCACGCGACTGTATGCATTTAAGCCAAAAAGGACATGCATTGGGTAAGTCTTCAAATTTTGTATACAGCATGGTCTACCAGAAAATTACTTAATATTAACACAACTTGATGCTTTTAATTTTAAAGATCTTAAAGAGTCTTACTTTTGAAGAAACAACGAAGTTCTTATATATCGTCAGATGATCCGATCATGAAATATAAGCCGTATTTGTTCGTTTGCTTGCTTCATCCTTGAAACACTACGCACGCACACACACACAGACACACACACACACACACACACAGAGTTTGGACTAACACTACCCAAGGTAATAAGATTTGCAGTTGCAGGGAGAGTACAGAGTTCACCTATAGTAATTCTAGGAAAGTAACTTATTCCTATTGGAAAGGGCTTCCGTTTAAAGAAAAAAAGAACTGAAAACATGGTAGGCTGTGTTCATAGCTCTAGGTCTAAAGCTATCCTTAAATAACAAATACTTTGTGTAAATGTAAGGTAAAGTCGAAAATTACACACACACTTCAGTTACCGGATCTCAAACATGGATTTTCCATTTTCCGGTTAGGTATTCTATCCATTAGAGCAGCGCAGCACCTTAAAACGACGTATTTGTTGTTAAGAAATAACATTGTTTTTAATGCACCAAATTGCACAAAGATTCAACATTTAATTAATGTATCCCTGCAGCGTAGCCTCTTGTTTCGACTCTAGAAGAAAAGAGGTGGTTGGGAGGAATGCCGAGTGCCCTTTACACACAGAATATTTTTAGGTATTTTTGCCAATTGAGAGCACTTAAAGATTTCAATAGAACAATGATAAAACTCATCCTATCAATAAAATGAAAGAAAAAAAAGCGAGGCGAAACAATATACATAAGTTAATGGAGGTAGAAATTTAAACACACATAATGAAATTTTGAAACCGATGGATGTCTTTAGGCAGAGGAAGAGAAATGAGAGAGAGAATAATAATAATAATAATTATAATAATAATAATAATAATAATAATAATAATAATAATAATAATAATAATAATAATAATAATAATAATAAGAAGAAGAAGAAGAAGAAGAGGGATTAAAGATAAAAGTATGGAATTTAAACGTAGTAAAAAGAATCTAACATAAACTACAGTGCTCACAAATCTAACTGCAAGATAGAAGTGGCTTTTGGATTTTATATTTTTTCAGGGCTATTCGAATATATAAAGGGTGCTTGAAAAGTCATTTATTCACTTTCAAAATGGAGACCAAAATTGATGGTCAGATTAAATACTCATCATTTCCAGTTGAACTCCAGAGGTTTGAGACATATCTAGGATAATGTCTGAAGTGTAACACACAGGCTTTGTTTGCGTGTTGTTCGGTTACAAATTCTGTGGGACTCTTTGAACGTACTGGTTCCCAATACATTGTAATCAGGGATTCCGCCAGGATTTTCAGTTTGGGGGGTGTAAAGTAAAAATTGGGAAGTAGTTTTACAATGTTTCTGTCAACTTGTGACCGCGAAAAATTTAAAGTTGGGAGTAGTCTCAAGGATTTGGGGCTGACACCCCTCCCTCACATGTGTCGTGGTATGGCGGAATAACTGATTGTAATAAACCCAGTAGATACCGTAGGTAATATCTTCCATTCCAGACTACTAATGTAAATTGAACATACAAAGAAAATGAGTGGATGATATTTTTTCTGCGTAATTTCTATCAGAAAGAGCCAAGATTACATATGCAAACTGTATCACAATGAAAAGTTACAAATATTCAAAAGCAAAATTCGCATGTTCCTGTGGGCATAGCAGACATTACATGTTGCACATTTCAAACGTGAAAAAAGGAACACATTGAATGGTATGATGATAAATTATAGGATGGAAACGAATTTTGTGCCAAATTAATATAAAAATAATACTTCTCTTGAAACAGCGAAAAAAGGGGGCCATTTTCTACTCATATCTTAAAATGTATCTGTTCCGAACATGCCACTCTAGATTCCACTTATTGCGAGTATAACGTTTTAATAATTACAACACTGATGAAATAGTATATATAACAATTCGCACAGAGGGAATGAACACGGCACAGCTGAAACGTGTCACCTGCTGTCAGGGGATGCTGGTCAGGTTGTGGACTGTGTCATCAGGATAAAGATTCGAACGCATTCTGACGCGGAGATTCGATGTAGAGTTGATAACCCGTAGAATGAAGGAGAGATTTTAATTATTTCATTGCGTTTGAACAGTGTTTCTGACAGGGGTGACCAGGATTGGAGATGTTACCCCAAGAACACGAAAAATACGACGTCGAAATTCCCTGTTAAATAGACTATCCAGACCGGGTCAACCGGGTAACCGGGTCATTTATGTTTGGGTCTGGCCCTGTCCCTGGGTCATCGAAAGTTGCCCGGATTTCAGTGTGGAACATGCACAAAAAAAGAGAGAGTGTGTGTGTGTGTAAAATGAGAGAAAAATAAATATATATATAGAGAAGAAGAGGAATAGAAAGAAGCAGCGAAGACACGATAACAATACATCAAGAAAGAGAGGAATAGTGAAAAACATGAAAACTACATTATCATTATGCTAAACAACACATATACTGTTTACTCGGATTCTGACCAGTGATGCTTCGTAACTTTTCCACATCCCAGAGATAAATCTCTGAATACTTCAGTGTATGCGAAAAAGAAACTGGCTGGTATAGAATCGAACCCAGGTTTTCAAATTAGAAGGCCAGCACGATAGCGATACTCCACCGCTGCCTCTACATAAAACGTGCTTAACAATGCTATAATGTCTCTTTCTAAGAATAATAACATGAAAAGTGGATACTTCTTATCAATGACGAATTCTTGACTGTCCTGGTAAACCCCTGAGACTGAATTTGGACTTTTCTAACTAACATTCATAAATCATCTTCCTCTCTATAGTGACTAAGGTATTTGATTCCACAGTCTGAAGGATTCTGCGCTTTGTATGAGAAATTATGATTAGATTTTCCACTATCGTTTTGTAAAAAACTTGGCTTGAACAGGGTTTGAACCTATGTTGGTTTGCTGTAATACTTGAAAATCCAGCACTTTTCCTCTACTCCATCTAGCCAACGAAAGATAGAACCCATGAATTAATAAGTTCATCTTTGAAAATAGTCAACTTCGTCCTGTAAGTTGTTTAAACCAAAGTGCTCACTAAAATTTCTTTATTCAATGGCTTATAAACAAATTAGGGCTAACTAATATTCGAAATAACAAAAATTGAGGAAAATGAAAGAAACAATAGCAGCTTATGCAGTTTATTTGCGCCATGGAAGTTCAAAGTCACGCTTAGAGAAATAATAATAATTATTATTATTGTTGCAGTGAAACGTCCAATAACTGACAGTTCTACATTTCCTGTAGAACAGCATTGAACATTATGGAAGTAAACTCTGTCAACAGTGTACTATATGGAAAAGAACACTGAGAGCTTGACAATGTTTTCTTTTAAAGTAAAAATCTCTCTATAGCGGACGTCTGCAAAACTTTCTGCATAAAATAGTTTTTCAGATGTGAGAAAGTTTCCTATCGGGAACACAAATGATGACCTTATTTCCAATACCCCCTCCAAAATGATTATTGAACATAATCAATAACAATATATTTAGAAAGGGCCTAAATGAACTCATGAGCCCAGAAGCATGGCACGAGTTCTTGCAAAGTTGGCGTTTTTTTTATGAATCACTTGACCTGGTTCCCAGCTATCCCAGCTAAGGAGAACCCATATGGAAACAATGTAGAGTAGAAAGTTAACAGCACGTCTGCGTGTACACGTCGTTAACCGGGGTTTGCGCCCCCTCCTCCGGCTCACACCGCCCAGCTCAATTCGGACACACCGTGCCCCCGGTTCGCTTCGCTCGGTGTGCATCCTGCGCCGGTGGGTTGATATACATCCTAGCTTTTAGTAGCTAAGCTCCACGTGAACATGGTAAAGTGTTCATTAACTTTACTGTACATAATCTATGAAAAATGCAAGAAAGCAATTATTAATAATAAATTTGAATTTAGAAAAATACATTTTGAACGAGAAAAAAGAAGAAAATTGTTGACCCAATGGGATTCGATCTCAGGACCTCTGAATTAGTTTATCTATGCGATAACCACAAGATCAAACTGCCAGTTGCCGATTAGGCTTCAGTGCGAGCTGTCCTGCTTTCGATTGCCGGTAGGGGCTGAACATTTCGGTGTTGACCCAGCATCGTGAAGACAATTGGAAGCTGCTATGAACTAAAGACAGTGGCGATTACAGTTGAGAGCTTCGGATTTCCTCTCCCAGCACGTCTGGTCAACGTGGGAGCAGCATACCAACTTCTTCCCTTCGAGAAAGGCCTCTTTCGGTAGTGGATTGAATATGACTGTGAATTAATTATATATACTGTGTATATATATATATATATATATATATATATATATATATATATATATATAGTAACGCCCTAGTCAAGCTGGTCTACCGGTTCCCGTAAGATCACCGAAGTCAAGCAGCTCTGGGTTTGGTCAGTGCTTAGACGGGTGACCGTTGCAGTACTCCAGATGGTGTTGCCTGTGCGGCGTCCACCCAGCGTCGGGAGGCCAATTGGGGAGCTACCTGAATAAAGAGGTAGCGATCACAGTTCAGAGCTTCGGCTCTCCTCTCAACACGGCTGGTCAGCGTGGGATCAGTAGACCACCTCCTCCTTCCGGGAGAGACCTCATCCAGTAGTGGATTGAATATGGCTGTGCATTATATATATACATGTATATATATATATATATATATATATATATATATATTTAAACCCTATATTATTGCGTTCTCTCTAGGAGTATGTATTTAGTTATTTAACTTTTATTTAATGGCCAAACATGTTCTGTGGGGTCTAAAGTCACTCGCATATCTTAGAGACGATTATCCTTCGGCGTAAAGTTATCCAAAATGGTATTTCGGGAATATAGCATTTAGTGTTTGTTTCATTTATCCCATATTTATGGGCCAGGCACTTTGCTATGCCTAAGCATTGGTATGTCCAAGGGACTCTAAGTGAAAGGGTCAAGCTGTGGGTGTCTATATATGAGCTACATTAAAAAAAAAAAAGCAGATGCTTGTTCCCATAATACTTTTTTCCGTGACTATATCATCTTCTTGGAAATTGAATGTAGGAGTCAGAACCTATATTGAAATATTCGCGCTTTCGAAAATCCCGTGCTGTGGTTATAATATTCGGAGACGAAAACATTATACACTACACTACACTATATATATACAGGCGCGGATCCAAGGGGGGCTGTAGGGGTTATAGCCCCCCTTGACTATATATATATATATATATATATATATATATATATATATATATATATAACAAACACACACACACACAACATCTTCATTGCTCATTTTCAACCTCCTTTGGCAGTTACATGAATCGTTTACAGAACTACTTTGTAAATAGATGTCAATTCTTTTCTGTTAATTTCAACTATGTAATGTTTTAATCAATCGTAATAGGATGGTATATAATCATATTCAGAAAAAGGGGGAAACATAAATGAGCGAAATGAGTGTGTAAGCATACAAGCAATAAGAATGAGCTGATGTGTTGGATCGTTGGATAACAAAAGATTGCTGGCGTGATTATTAGCTTGATTAGCAAGGTCCACTTTCTACACTGAAAATCATATGTTCGCTTTCCACCTACGCCAGCGTTTCTCAACCTTTTTCACCCTGCGACCCATAAAAACGTGAAATTTTAAAACATGACCGTTGATCTTCTGTATTTGTAAATGAACATCCTCATTACATTCTTCAAAACTATTCAACAAATTATATGATTTTAGTAGGAACTAATTGTAAAAAGAATAAGCAAAAAGAGAGAAACAATTACCTTCTTGGAAATTTATTAGTTTTAACCTTTAAACCCAAGTTAAATTATTTTTTTTCACCTCCTCTTGCGACCCTGTTACGCACAAACCACGACACCTTTGGGGGCTCGCGACTTCCAAGTTGAGAAACCGTGACCTACGCCAATATAATGTTCTTTCAAAATCTTAAAACATTTTATTCATTTGATTGCAGCTCGTAATTTGGAACCATTATTCTGCTACTCAGAAATTGCTTCCTTCACCCATTCAATGCGGCCCAATAAAAAGTTTACTTAAAGAAATGCAATTCTAAAATAGTATAATTAACCAAAAATCAAGAAACCAGTGATATTCCTTAGGTGAGAACATTTGGATCGAGTGTGGATTTGGATCGAGTGAGAAGAAGAAACCTTCGTTAATTTCTCCTGTCCACATGGTATGTTCTGTCTGTTAGCTGCCTTAAAATATTTGACCTCCTAATTTTGATATCCTCCATCTGTAATTAAGGCTAGCGCTTAAAAGAAAACAGGTACAGATAAAATGACTTCAAATTTGAGTTCAGTGATCTCGATTATCCAGTCGTTTAATTTGGTGTTCAATTGGCAGACCCTTTTCAGCTTTCTGCATTTTAAGAATTCATGCAAGTTATTAAATTGCAGTAAAGCAGATAGAGAGTCACTGACCTCAAGTTTGACGTCAGCGTATATGTCGTCGATTAATCTGCTCCTATCTAAACATTTTGATACGATTATTTGAACTATTGAATATTGATATAATTATTAGATTAAACCTTGAAATGATTAACTCTTATTAAAGGAATGGTACGTTGTCAGATTTCTTTGCATTTGAAAGGAATAAAATTAATACGTCCATGCATTACGAACATAGATTCGTAACATTCGAATTCGCCTCTCCAACTTTATGGACGAAAATAGAGGGAAGAAAATGTAACGTGACCCAGCGCGCACGGCCACGAAGATATCAACTCGACTGGCTTCAAGCTTAACTCTTACAGAAATCAAAACAAAGTAAAAGTTATATAAAACTGATTTTTGCTTCAGTTACAGTGTTTCGTGCAAGTATAAGCTAATCTTCTATTGACTACTATTTTGTTCTATACATATGAAAACCATGTTGTATAATTTGTTAAAAGTTTTAAAAGCAGTATTTAACGTCCCAAGTGCAAATAAGCGAAACTTCATCGCTAATGATTACGGACGTAGCAACATCGCTATATTCTAATGTATTTTATGGCCAATAATAACAAAATAATAGTTTTAATTAGTTTTATTCACATATTTTTCACTACATCACAGCTAGATAAACAAACATTATTTTAAACATTAAACATTATTCACATTTAACACTCATTGTATTAAAACCCTCGCAGTGGTCACTCATGTTGTTGCGATGTTGGCATATAAATACATTTCTGGACTTAAACTTTTTAAGAGCTGCCAAAGAGTGCAACCAGATTTGTATTGACTGAGAGTACTATCTTTCAAGAAAGTAAATCCCACTTGTTGGAGACACTGGAATAAAATTTTTCAACTATGAAAATTTTTGCAATGAACATGCATACGTGTAGTGCACATGGAAGCTTTCAACTACTTATACTCAGATTCTTTGATAGATGTGTTTTGTTTGTATATTCCAGAATACTTCTCATACATAGCAGACATAATAATAAAAGATAATATAGTGAAAAGACATTCCTGTCGATAATAGTGAAACAGAAACATACTCAGTACGTAAATATTAACTGGTAACTGAAATAAGTAAAAACGTTTTCACTATATTTACCGTAGTGTAGTGGTTAGTTAGTTAGCTTTCTACGCAGAAAGTTGTGAGTTCGAATCCCCGCATTTCTCTTTACTTTCTTTTCTAAGCGAACATATTTAGAAAATCACCTTTGTTCTTCACCCATTACTAACCATTCTATTTGTAATTGCAGTGAAATATATTTTAGTTTGTAAATTAACGGCTTTATACTCGATAATGTTATTCATAATGTTTCGAAGTCTTTAGGAAAATTCAAATTGGTCTTAGTGACTTCTATATTACAGTCAATCATGTATTACTTTTTTTATTTATGAAACATCAATTTAAGGCAGCAGAAAAAACAACTATAATACACAGTAACCCAATCTAACCAGTAAGTTTAATAACATGCAAAGGCATTTTACAACGAGGAGAAGAAGCACACAACTCGTTCTTTCCCTCGCGTCTCCCAAATCAATTTTGACAATTTCTTAGTAGATGGCTCTGTCGTTAGCATAGATTTTCACTTGTCCACACTACAAAAGCAATCTAGGTTCGAATCTTTTGAAAAGAGAGTAGCTTCGAATTATCATTTTTGTATTTCGTTACTGTGTCATTCCTTTTCACGTTATAATGTTGAATGATTTTGCATTTTCGTTTCATTTTGTGTATTTTATTTTCGTTTCCTATTGCTAGAGGTAAAAATCAGCATTTTATTTACCTGCAAATTGGCAATATATGAAACAGGAAACTCTCACGTCTCCAACATATTTCTCAACAAATATTGCGTATTAAGCCCGTGAATCAGTTGCGGGACTGCCTGTTAAGATCAGCAAGCGGACATTTCAGTTTGGATTGGGTGTAAATTACGGAATTGCTTATCTAAGAAGATACTCTCAAACACAACGTGTACATCATTTATAATAGAACATATTTTATTAAAGATGGACGACGCTAAAGCAATGTAGTAAGAAATATTTATTTCGGCAATGCGAACATGAAAAAAGATATCATGTAATGAAAACTTAACAGGAAATATTTGTAGGATAATTTATTTCTCAATTTTGATATATTTGTTTTTAATTTCAAAAGAAATTGTTTAAAAGAAAATACAAGTTTATTGTTTTAGGTCCACTAAACTGCTTTACTTAAAAATGTTATTAAAGACCTTCAGGCAACTTTGGCTCAAACTACATGTAATATATAAGAGCATTACAAATACAGCGCTTGCCTGAGGAATTTGACCAGAATTATGATTAAGCCTAGCATACAAATGTTAGCTTTCTCAAATACGAACTTTACTTAAATTAAAAAAAAACTGAAAGAATTTTGCAAGTGTTAGAATTAAATAAATTTGTAACAGTAATATTTGCATTTTAGCTTCCTAATAACAATCCAGAAAACTGAGCGATGGGAAACAAATTACACGTCAAAGTAGAGACAAAACTTCTTATGCACTGTTCATTTACGCTTTGTGTCTGTTCCATGTATATAGAAGTAACATTCTTGAATGAAAAGTTATAAATGAATTCATGAAAGTCGAGTATTTTTAATATTGCTTACTAAACGCACAAGTTCATATAAGTGGTTTGGAGTCAGCGATTCCGCCATAATTTTCAGTTTGGGTGGGGGGTGTATAATAAAAATTGGGAGAATTTAAGTAGAGTTTTGCACGGTTTCTACTGATTTTGGGCCGAGAATTTGGGAGGTGACACTTCCACGGCAAGGGGAGTCTGGGGGAATCAGTGTTCGGAGTCTACGTTAAACTGTAGGTTCCGTCCTTGCGATGTCCTCTCTATCCTATTGAAGACAATGACAACCGCCATAGGTTTACCCTGCCCAGGAACTTTGGGGTCAACACCTGCCCTCGCCCAGAACACACACAATTATCTTTATTGTAAATTCGCCGCTTTTACCTCTTGCTTTAGCTGGCAGTTTATATATATAATTTACAGCCATATTTAATTCACTACTGGACGAGGCCTCTCCCGTAGGAAAGAGTTTGTCTGTTGCTTCCACGCTGACCAGACGTGTTGGGAGAGGAGAACCGAAGCAATCAACTGTGATGGCCACTGTCTTATATTCACAACACTCCCAATTGCATCATGATGCTGGATGGGCACCGTTCCAGACCCTCTTGCTTTGGAAAAAGTCCCTTGTCAGAGCCGGAAATCGAATCTGCAGCGGAATGGGTGTATGTGAGTGTGAAAAAATAAGTGTGAGAAAGAATTTTAAAGTATATACTTTCTTTTTAAAACTGCAGTCCAGTAATCGATTTTTGCAATTTATAGAGAGTGAAAAGAATATTTCAAACACGTTAGTATGCCGTATTTGACGCCTTTGGCTAGGGATAGATGTCGGAATGCAGAGCTAAGGATGATATTTCCGAACTTCGTATTTACAGTGCATATGTTACGTAAGAAGCCCGGTCACGTGTCTTAGTTTTTGGTTATGTTCTACCACTTTAAAAATCTAAAAAAAACATGGTTATAGAACCACTAAAAGTACATAACATATATATTTTCGAGCCGTTATCTTCTTTTTTTAAAATTCAATTTTCAAATTTTCTAACCTCTTTACAAATTTGAATTTTGCGCCATCATAAATGAAACAATAGACATTTTATAGAGCTTGAAAAATATACCATTTAAAATAAGATGGTCATCTTAGGTACAAATCCGACCGAGATATCGCTAAACTACTAAAAACATACTTTAATTTATTTTGAGGTTAGGTTAGCATCTTTTCAGCTGAAATTTGGTGGAGAGCCATCATTTTTTACGCTGAATATGGTAGTATTTTTATCACGATTTATTCCAAGGCACTTTTCACCCGCTAGGCCCGTTTACGTTCAACTTGTCGTATTGCGCGAAGTATATTGGACCCTTCAATTGAAGTTTTAATTTCTCCATTTGCTAATGACAATTTTTGGTGATGTTAGCTTCTTTCAGGCTGGTTTACGTTAAATAAAAGACATAACATAAAAATCAAATAATGATCTATCTTAATGTGACAGTACTTACTCTAAACTGGAATTGCGCGGTACTCTTAAGTACGTAAGCAAGCCAACATAGGTTCAAATCCTGTTCAGGTCGAAGATTTTTTTACAAAGTGATTGCAAATACTCTAATCATCACTTTTCATACAAAACGGAGAATATTTCCGACTGTGGAATGAAGCATATGAGTCACTAAAGAGAGGAAGACGATCTACGAATGCTGGTTGGAAAAGTCCACATCAAGTCTCCGGAGGTTACCAGAACAGTTAAGAACTTGTCATTGATCAGAAGAATCCACTTTTCATGTTATTACTCTTAGAAAAAAAAACACTATTGCATTTGTGAAGCACGTTGTGACTACAGTCACCTGTGGAGTATCGTTAGCGTGCTAGATTTCTAATTTATAAACCTGGGTTCGATTCCCCACCAGCCAGTTTTTTTCGCATACACTGAAGTATTCAAACAGAGGTTCATCTCCAGGCTGTGGAGAACTTACGAAGCATCACTGGTCAGAATCCGAGTAAACAGTGTGTGTGTTGTTTAACATAATGATAATGTACTTTTCATGTTTTTCATTGGTGTTTCTCTCTTCCTCTCTTTCTTGATGTATTGTTATCGTGTCTTCGCTGCTTCTTTTTCTTTATCTCTCTATATATTTATTTTTTCTGTTACTTTACACACACACACTCTCTTTATGTGCGTGTTCCACAGTCAATTCCGTGCCACTTTCAATGACCCGCTGATAGGGCCTGTCCAAACATAAGTGACCCGGTCTGGAAAATCTATTTAACCGGGAATTTCGGCGTCGTATTTTTCGTGTTCTCGGGGTAACATCTCCGGTCCTGGTCACCACTGAAAGAAACACTGTTCAAACGCAAAGGCATAATTAAAACCTCTCCTTCATCCTGCGGCTTACCAGATCTAAATCGAATCAGCGGGTCAGCATGGGTTCGAATCTTACACCTGACGACACAGTACAAAACTTGACAAGCATCCCCCGACAGCCGGTGACCCGTTTCAGCTCTGCCGTGTTCATTCCATCTGTGCGAATTGTTATAAACATTAGTTCGTTAATGTTGTAATTATTAGAACGTTATATTCGCAATAGGTGGAATCTGGAGTGGCATGTTCGGAACAATTAGACTTTAACACATTAGTAGAAACTGCCCCCTTTTTTCGATATTTCAAGAGTTTTTTATATTAGTTTGGCACCAAATTCGTTTCCATCCGTTAATTTGGAACCATACTATTGCACATGTTTCTTTTTTTACGTTTGCAATATGGAACATGTAAGGTTTACTATGCTCTTAGGAACATGCTAATTATGCTTTTGAACACTTGTAACTTTTCATTTTGATAAAGTTTAAATATGTAATCTTGGCTCTTTCTGATAGAAATTAAGGAGAAAAATTATTATTCATTTATTTTCTTTTTATGTTCAATTTGCATTAGTAATCTGGAATAGAAGGCCTATAGTATCTAATGGGTTTGTTACAATCAGTGATTCCGCCAGACCCCGGTCCATTTAGGGGGTGGCAACCTTAAGTCCTAGAGACTACCCTCCAACTTTAACTTTTTTGCGGACAAAAGTTGATAGAAACCGTCCAACCTCCCAATTTTGATTTTACCCCCCAAATCTGAGAATCCTGGCAGAATCCCTGATTACAAAGTGTTCCGAACCAGTATGTTTAATAAGTCCAAACAAATTTGCAAGCTAACCCCGCGTAAACAAAGCGCATTTGTGTTACACTTTTGACATATCCTAGATGTGTCTCAAAACTTCGGAGTTTCACTCTAAATGATGAGTATTTAATCTTACCACCAAGTCTGGTTTCCATTTTGAAAGTGACAATGAATTTCTGAAGCACTCTTTTTTAATTTTCTAATAAACATGAAATGATATAAAATCCAGAAGTCACTTCTATCTTGCTGTTAGATTTGATTTGTGGGAACTGAACTTAATTATTTTTACTACTTTTAAATTCCGTATTTTTATCTGTACTACCTCTTCTTTTTCTTCGTCTCTCTCCCCTTTTTTATCTCTTTCTCATTTCTGTGCCTCTCTCTAGCACACATCCATAGGTTTCAATGTTTCATTGTATTTTTTTTGTCTCTCTCGATGAACTTATATGTGTCGTCTCGCTTTTATTCTTTCATTTTATCCATACTAATACATGTCTATTTTGAAAAAAAAAACACGTGCTCATGATGTTTGCTGATTTTAGCATGGGCGAGATGAAGGAAAGAGAAAGAAGGGATCTGTTTACCAGACATGATTATGGCATAAGAAGGTGCCATTTGGGTTGCCTAGCTGCACGGCGTTTGCTGTCGCAATTTTTTTTGATGCGAAGTGTACCATCCAGGCATTTGCGTGGTGTGACAAGAAAAAAACAGGAAAAACTGTTTTTCCTTTTTTGTGAACTTGTAACTAATTGGTCAAATTGCCTATTCACATCCCTCCCCCCACACTGATATGAAGATTAACTTCTTTATCGACTATATGACCAAATTACTGAGAAGAATTTGTTTCTGCGTTTTCAAAAGTATTTATAAGTTTCGATACATAAATAGTCTTTCAACACTCGCTGTAGTTGACGGAAATATGAAAACACGATAATTAATTACAATTCCCGGGTTTCGCTTAACTCTAGCTTCTTCCGCTTAAAATATTTCTACGAGAGCTCCAGAATTGAAATCTGCCTCTATTTTCCCCTATAAAGCAAATGATAATGAAAAAAACATGCATGACCCTTTCCTCACTATAAAATAATTCATTTTCGTAATTACTGGTTAATTATTAATGATCATGATTTATATTGAACTGTTACATTCATTCATTTCACTAACCTTTGAAATGTTGGTAAGTACTAGTATGTATGAGCTGATGATAAAATTTCAATGTTCTGTATTTGGTAATACTGATTGTGTCCGCAGATTAGCAGACGAGAATCATGCAACATTAAGACGTTCGGCAGCAGGCTGCCTTCGCCCATACACAAAGCACGTGCATAGACAAACCAATTAGCTACCAATTTCTGATCCGAAGAGTTGGTTCAATATTTTTGGTAAACTTCCACGCGAACCGCAAATTAGGTTGGTATTATGACTATGCATACAGCGTGTGGGAGAGACTAGAGGGGTAAATTACGAAAATCTGCCGGCCATAGGGATGGAAAATGAACCTAAAAATTGTCATTTTGCAAAATATAGTATGAAATTGTCTCACTTTTATATAAATTAATATAACTCGTGCAGATTACAGTGTTTGTTCAGAGGGTTAGACTTCGGTGGTAGCCTTGATAGCCCAGAACCGACACTACTGATATATAGATATAGGATTCGATATAGTACTTACTGGAACCGAGTGTATCTCCTTTATTCTAAGAAATGGACAAAGATGAAACCACCATTACTTGATAAGGGGTGTTGCCTAAAAATGTATGAAGTAATTTCAAATAATTCAGAGATTCGATATAGAGTTCCGTGCTATAATTGTTGGAACCCGTTATAAAAGATTAGATTCACTAAGGACAATTCGTAACAGTTTCAGTTTTTTCTGCTGAAAATTTTGAACACTCATTAACTAAGGTTTTATTTACCTTTGTTGCAAAGCTGACTGGAAAAGAGAACAACAAAATAAATCTATTAAGCCAACAGATTAGGTGTATTACACATACAGCTCATTTTCTCATGCTACATTTTCTAACTTTTATAAAATAGTTTTGTCAGTTGAAAGTTTAGTTGATACAATGGTACACTTCGCATAAAAAATGAGACTCCGAACGCCTTACACCTAGGCCACTCAATTAACACCCTTTGATTCTATAATTGTGTCTAATGAGGATACATCTCTCTGTCCTCTCCTCCATCTGTCTCACAAAATGAAAATCATCAAATAACACGAGGAAAGAAATTTTCCAGATTCACATGAATTAGAACAGACTAAATGAATTAATAAAAGTGAGATGAAACAGTATAGTATATAGAATGACGCAGGCAGTAATTTAGAAGAACATTATGAAAAATTAAAACAGATGGATGTCTGTTAAACAGAGAGAGAGAGAAATGAGTAATAGAGAAAGCGTAGAGAGAAGAAGAAGAGAGACAACGTATAAAATTATTAAATGTACACATAGTAAAAAATCAAAAGAGCTTAACATTATTAAGCACAGTTCCCACAAATCCAAAAATATAGAAATAACTTTAGATTTTATATATTTTTTTTAAAATATTCGAATATGTTGACTAATGGTTTCATAATTCATTAAGTAACTTTCAAAATGGGGAAAAAATTTGGTGGTCAGATGGAATAATAATAATTTGCAGTGGAGCTGGAAAGTTCTAAGACACATTTAGAATTATATCGAAAGTTTGTCACGAATGCTTCATATGCGCATGATTTGGTTGCGAACTCGGTGAGGTTCGTTAAACTTACTGGTTAGTAATAAATTGTACCAAACAAAGGAGATATCGTAGGCCATATCTACCATTTCAGACTACTAATGCAAATCGAACATAAAAACAAAATTAATGAATTACATTTTTTAAATTGTATATTACTAAAAGAGCCAAGATTACAAGCCTAAACTGTATCAAAATGAAAAGTTACAAATGTTCAACATCAAAAATGACATCTTCGTTATGGCCCTAGCAAACCTTATGTTCCACATTTAATATTATGTAAACTAGTTTTGGGCTAACTAATAAAAAATATTTGTCTTCTCAAAATAACCTAAAAAGACCAGTTTCTACTAATTTATAAAACTTTATTTGTTCCCAAAATGCCACTCTGGTTTCCAATTATTGCAAATATAACGTTCTAATAATTACAACACCAATGAACTAGTGCTTATGACAATTCGCACTGATATAATGAACACGGCAGGACTGAAATGGTTCACCGGGTAAGTCGGCTGATTCGGGTCTGGTTCTGGACCGCGTCATCGGGTCTAGGATTTGGGCACATTCAGATCCGGTTACGTAATTTTGATCCAATAACTCAGGGGACAAAAAAGGTATGTTATTTATTTCCTCGCGTTTGAACAGTGTTTCTTTCAGAGGTGACCAGGACCGTAGATGTTACCGCTAGAACAAGAAAAATACGACGACGAAATTTGAAGATAATTATATTTTTCAAAGCGCCATTACAACGCCCTTCGGATCAAGTTTTGCACTGGGTCACTTATTTTCCCGTCAAAACGGGTTTCCGGGTCATCAAAAGAGACCTTCTATCAACTCTTGAACATGCGTACCCACAAAAATCAAAGAAGAGTGTGTGTAATATAGAGAAGCAATAGGAAAAATAAAAAGTAAAGAGAGAGAAGAGAAAGAGACGAAGACATGATAAGGAAACCTCAAGAAAGTAAGTGAGAGAGAAAGAACGAGAAACATGAAAACAACATGACCATTATGCTAATGTACACACACACTGTTTACTCTGATTCTCGCCATTGATGATTCGTAAGTTCTCCAACCGAAGATGAATTTCTGTTGTCAGCCTTCAGTTTATGAAAAAAAAACGATCTAGCTGGATGGGTATAGAACTTAGGTTTTCTTAATGAAAGTCTGAAAGTTAACGATTACTCCACTTGTTATGCAGCCTAAATGTTTCTTAACAAAAGGTATAGTGTTGCTTTATAAGAATAATAACATGAAAGGTAGATACTTCAGATCAATGACGTGTTCTTAATCGTCCTCTTAACGCCCATAAACTTTTCCAAAGAATATTCGCAAATCATCGTTTTCTCTATCGTAACACAGGTGTTTGCTTAAAGGGTCTCCCTTCAGTGAGATAAGTTATTATTAAATTGTTCACGATCGCTTGGTAAAATGAACATAGATGGAAAAGGGTTTGAACCTTTGTTGAGTAGCTTAAGTACTTTGAATTTGACCACTTTACCACTGCACCATCTTGCCAACTACAAAATCATGGACGTAATACTAAGCTAAAGTTTAGAACTGATTTTTGGAAACAATTGGTTTGCAAACTGTAAGTTGTTTACAATAAAGTTCACGTGGAAATTTATTTTTTGAACAACTTTTAGGGAAACTGGCGCCCCTATATACGAAATAACAAAATTTTGAGGAAAGCCAAAAAAACGATAACATCGAATGCAGTAATTTCAAGTGCAAGTTGAAACGGAATGCTTATTATAATAATAACACAGATTGTTGTTTTAAATTCACCGCAAAATATCATTAAATATTGAAGAAGAATATGTTTTGAATATTGAACTCTATTAGAAACGAACACTCACAGCTTGATGACGTTTTCTTTCAAAGTAAAACTCTATATTGAACGAAGAAAACATGTGGTGGTCGGCCGAAAAGGTTTTGCTTAAAATATTTTTCAGAACTAAATCATTTTGTTATCACGAAGACAAATGAAGACTTCAATCCTCTCCAATACAACTACGGAAGTATTAGTCTCAAATATCAATTTATGTTTTCCACACGCTTGAATACTGAAACCTTTTGCTATAAGAAAAATGTGCTGCACATTAAGTTTAATCGCCTCGTCTCATCTGTTAATCGAACCAAACTGTCTTTTTCTAGGCAGTAGTCTTCAGCGAAATGATGAACGATTTCTCGCCGTTTATTTCAAGATATGCAGAACGCTTTAGATAACGATGGAAGCAAGAAAATATTGTTTTACTTCGCGACAGGAGTACCGTACAACATAGATCGTTTCCAGTCAATACTGTTTTGCTCATCACACAATAAATAAGCCTATGTGGTATATTGGTTAGCGTACTCAACTCTCACTACTGGTTTCGTGAGCTAAAACCCTGGGGAGCACAAACTTCTTTTTTTATATATATATACGAGAGGTTAAGATTTCAGAAAAGAACACACTTTTCATATTTCAAATAAGTATAAAAAATGGGTTCGTGATTTCAAACCCTGGCGAACACAATTTTCTGTTAATTTTAATTCAAATTATATCTCAAATCATAAGATTGATTAACCATTTAAAATAAAATTTATTTTAGTAGAATAAACTCAATGTTGACGATACAAAAATGCTTCGCTTTAGACCCTTGAAAAAGACAGTTGATCACCTCTTGAGGTCCACCACGTCGTTCCTTAATTAAATGGATTAGAAAATTTAAACTATATTTGTGCATAAGTCCGATTAATTCTTAATAACTTTCTAATGCAATCACTATAGAGGGATGATCGAAGCCGGAGGTATTACTCCCAGTAACGAATAATACGACGACCCAAATTGTAGATCATTAAATTTCAAGATCGGGACTGTCATTCAGCTCAACTTTTGGACCGGGTCATTTCTAGTTGGAAGTAGTATTCTCAGTGGTGTATTGGTATAGCAGTGTAATAGAGGAACTAGTGAGTAATGAGTTCAAGTCTATTTTAAACAATTTTTTCATCTTCAATAGAAATAACAATCACGACTAAGCCCGACTATAGCCCGACCGGCATAATATTTTATGCTGACGGTGTCCGAGTACTTCTTTGGCAGTATCACTATGTTCACCATGTAAAGGACATTCTCAAATTCATTTAATGTGTGTTGTATGTCTTTATGATTATCTACTGAAATCTATGATTTTTCAAAATAAAGGGGGAAATGCCGTCTTCTGTATTTTTCGTGACGTCAAGACCTCGTCGCGAAAGTGTTAAAAATTAAAAATTAAGGCCCATAGAATCTATTGTATTAGGGAAAGCATAACAATTGAGACATCAAAAGAGAATTCGATAAAATAATCCATGTTTCACGTAAAGCAATTTAGTTGAAAAGCTTTAATAAAGACAAAGAAAATAATGCAAACATCTTTTATGTTTTGTGATATAAAGGGTAAAGAAAAAATTATAACTTGTTAAAGACATCCCTTTCTTAATCAATACGTACTAAAATAAATAATTTTGTTTATGTTTATAAAGAAAAGCATGTAACGCGCCCTCGTATAAAGTCACTTTATAAATTATTGAAATGACGCTCTTCATTCTTTTCTTTTTAGTCATGCATTAACAAAATTATTTATTTATTTTTAGTACGAATTGATTATGAAAATAAGTCTTCAAAAAGTTTTTATTATTTTTCTAGTTATTTCGATGTTCGGATATATTTTCTCAAACTAAAGGTTTTCTTACCCAAATTCTAAAGTGTTCTGCAACCAGAAAAAACAAAGCTAGTTGCAGGCTAGTATTTTCAGGATAAAGAAGTTGAGAATAAAAAAAATATATTTGCTTTTAAAATATATAAATATATAGAAATATATGAGAGTAACAATTGTACATTTCGCTTATGTCGCTCTGGAAAATTTCATCATTCTATGAGTTCAATTAACGTTCCAAGATTTGATGACACTACGAACCATTGTGAACTAAAGAAAAGAATGTAAAAAGAAATGCCCATTTTCGGGCTTTTTCAGGTTCTGTACTCTTTCTGTTTATGAAATGTGGTACTATTGAACAAAATATTCCATACGTGCTGAGACGTAGAACTGTCCATTGAAAAAGCGGCAAAAGGACTGGCGAACTACTCTTTTTGTAGAAAGTTTTTCTTCGGAAAAGCGGTTTTGTGACATGCTTTGGTTTTTTCTCTTACTCTTCAAATACTTCTGGAGAAATTAGCAAGTCACTGCCGATAATCGAAAGAGTTATGCGGTTTTGATACTTTACAGTTGGACTACTAAACTTGGGGTCTTAAGTTCGATTCCGATACTACAATTTTAAGACTTAACTTTTACTGGGTTAAGTATATTATTTAATTTATATTTAATATTATTTATTAAACTAAATAAAACGTAAGTATTTAGGTTAATATCTTTAAAATATATATGCAAATCATGTGAATAAATGGGGTTTACTTCTTCCTTTCTAAAAATGTGAATCGAATTTTATGCAAGAAAATGAAAAAATAATTCCTCAGAAAGGAATGGGTTAAGATGTCTTCTTCATTACGAGGTAAGAAATCGAAAGAGATATTTAAAAAAAATAGATGAAATTGATTTTTACCGACTTTTCTGCAAATCTTCGTTTTCCGAGAAAAGAAAATTGTGCTCCACAGGGTTTCAGCTCACGAACCCAGTATTGAGAGTCGAGTATGCTAACCAAGATTCCAGAGAGGCTTGTTTATGATGATGATGTGGAAGATTGTATTCACTGGAAACAATCAATGTTGTACGGGAATCTTTCCCGAAACAAAACAATATTTACTTGCTTCCAATTTTGGTATATAGCCTTCGGGATATATTGTAATAAGCAAGTTAGCGTTCAAACCTTTCTTTGAAGACTAATGCTTAGGAACTAAGTTTGTACGATAAAAAGACAAGGTAAACAAACCATAGGGTGTGTCATTCCGTATGGCAATCCCACGGAAAACACGAATTTAAATTTGAGACTCAAAGTTTAGTAATTGTATTCAAGGGGGTTGAAGTATTCATTTGTCTTTGTGAATAGAAAATGACTTACTTCTGAATAGATATTTTAAACCAAACCTCCTCAGACGGCCAATATATGTTTCTCCAAGTTCGTGATGGAGAGGTTTCTACTTTAAAAGAAAACATCAGCAATCTGTCAGAGTCAGTATAACGTGTCACTTTATAGTCCAATATTGAGAGTGTTACAATATTCAACGTTATTCTGCGGGTAATATAAAATTATTCGTCATCGAACATTTCACTGAAATATTATTAATAATAGTAACAATATGGCTTATTCCTATAAACGTACATTTTCAATTTGTACAGCAAAATTACTGCATAGGATGTTACAATTTATTTCGTTTTCCTTAATATTTTCTTATTTCGAATATAGGGGCACTAATGTATCAATAAGAAGTTTAATAAATAAATTTCCACAAGTACTTTGGAATAGAAAATTTACAGGAAGAAAGCCAGTTTTTTACAAAGATCATCTCTAAACTTGAACTTAGTAATATTTCCATGATTGTTATAGTTTGTAAGTTGGTGCAATGACAACGCGGTCGACTTCCCATTACTAAAGCTTGCCAACTGGTTCAAACTTATTTATGCTATTTTCTTACAGATCGATCGTCAACAGTCAGATAGTGACTTCTTTTCACAAACCTTGACTCTTAATGAATTTGGAAGCAAACACCTGTGTCACGATAGGAGAAGACGACGGTTTACGAATGGTGGTTAGGAATGGCAAAATATGCGTTAACAGGACAATTAGGAACACGTTATCGACATGAAGTATCAACTTTTCATGATATTAGTCTTAGAATAAACATTGTGTCTTTGTTATGTAATTTTGAGCAGCCTAACTTATGGAGTAATCGCTTACGTTTTAGACTTTGTTTGTGAAGACCTGGGTTCGAATTCCTACCAGCTACCTGTTTTCTTTCTCACAATCTGAAGACTGCCAACAGTGCTGCATCTTCGGTTGGAGTACTTAGGAGACATCAGTGGCGCAGATCAGAGTAAACAGTGTGCGTAATGATCATGTAGCTATCATGTTTTTCATTCGGTTTTCGGCCTCCTCATCTTTGTTGATATTTTCTTATCATGCCTTCGCCTATTTCTCTCTTTCTCTCACTCTGTGTATCTTTATCTTTTTCACTATTTCCTATTGCTTCCATTTCTTACATACACTGTCTATCTTTGTACGTAAAAGGTGTTCCAGAACTGATACCGAGTCACTTATGATAACCAGTGACCAGGTGTGACCCGAACGTAAGTGACCCGCCGACGTAGTGACCCGGTCCAAAACTTAACCCGTATGACCCGGTTACCCGATTTATCTACTCTCGAAAATATAAGTAACAGTTGATTTAGGTGTCGTATTTTACGTCTTCTTCTGTAATATCTCTGGTCCTAATCACTTCTGAAAGAAACAGCGATCAAACGCAGTGAAATAATTGAAATGTTGTATTTGTTCTCAGGGTTATCGGGTCTAAATCGGTTAACAGAAAAGACCGAATCCCAATCCTAATCTCGATGACGCGGTATTAAACCTTAACCGGAATCAGCCGACAGACTCGGTGACCCGTTTCATCTCTTGCCTATTCATTCCATATATGTGCGAATTGTTATATCCACTAGTTCATTAGTGTTGTAATTATTAGTACGTTATATTCGCCCATACACTTAATTTTATCTTATCGCAATAGATGGAACCGAGAATGGCATGCTCGCAACAGATAAATTTTCAAAAATTAGTAGAAACTAGCTCCCTTTTACGTTTTTTGAGAGGAGAAATAATGTTATATATTGGTTTAGCACAAAGCTCGTTCCATCCTATAATTTATCAACATATTATTAAATGTGCTTTTTACATTTTTGAAATGGAACATATAAGGTTCGCTATGTTGACATTGAACATTTGTAACTTTACATCTTGATACAGTTTGGATTTGTAATCTTAGCTCTTTCTATAAGTAATTTAGCAGAAAAATATCACTCATTGATTTTCATTTTATGTTCCATTTGCACCAGTAGTCCTTTATGGAAGGTATGGTCTACTTGATTTACTTAGTTTGATATAATGAATTCAGAACCAGTATGTACAATAAATTCCACCGAATTTGTAAGCGAAACACGTGCAAACATAGGAATGTGTTAACCTTTCGACATCATACAAAATGTGTCTCAGAACTCTCCAATTCCACTGGAAATCATGAGTATTTAATCTGACCACCAACTTTGATCGCCGTATTGAAAGTAACTAAATTATTTTTATGCCATCAATCTACATACTCGAATTCTGATAAAAAAGAAATATAAAATCTAATATAATTTCTATCTTGTTGTTGGATTGGTGGAAACTGTACTTTATATTGTTAAGTTCCTTTGATTTCTTACTACGTGCACGTTCCTTAATTTTAGCTCTTCTTATTCTTATTCTTATTATTCTCTCTCCTGGTGTCTCTCTTTCTCATTTGTCTGTGTCTGTTTTACAGACATCCGTCGGCTTCAATTATTTATTATATGTTTCTAAATTATTCTGTACATCATTTTATGTATACTGTTTCATTTCGCTTTTATTCCTTCATTTCATCTGTACTAATTAATATATCTTTTGGGAAAATTCTGTGCTCATGTTGTTTGCTGATTTCATTACATGAGAGAGACGGAGGGATGGAAAGAGATGAATCTCTTTACGAGACATGATTATAGGATCAGATGTTAATTGGATCGCTTAGGTACACGGCGTTCAAAGTAGCAATTTTTTGAATGCAAAATGCACATTACAAATTAAAGTTTCATTTAAATTTTGCTTTCAAAATTGAAATTTGGGACAAGGGGTGCTTCTATTCACCAATATTTCTTTACCGTATCGTAAGTGTAATATGTTTTACCTCAGTTATCCTCTATTTGTTGTACGAAAATGAATTTAAAAAAAAACAAGTATGTTAAATCTGTCATAACATTCCTGAAAACGTAGATCACCAGTTCAACAAGCTAGTTCTAAATCTTGTACATAAGTTAATTAAAGTACTATTCTAATAAATTGATGAAACATTGTGTTAGAAATCGTGGCGTGTTCAATGAGATTTTCAATGCTTTATTGTATAGCTGTGCTAGGTTTTGAATACTACACATTTTTTACATTACCCTTGATCCGTAAATTTTGAGTAGGACTTAACTTTCAGAAATGGGAATCATTTGATTTTATCAGGAAAGTTGCTGACTCTCATATTTCACTTACATTCAGTGCATTAATAAGGCATTGTGTGTTAGTCTGAGTGCGTAATTTTGGCAGTCATATGAGGACTTTGCGTCCTGTTTATAGAAAGTGTAATGCTTTGTACGCTTCATTAATGCAATAGATAGCACCAACTTTTTTATCTTTTATCCATAGATAGCACCAGCTTAGATAGCGCCATCTTTTATCCTGCTCAGAGCCATTAAATTGATGCTTGGTAGTACGCCCTCAAGAAGCTTTAAGTTTAAAGCATTCTTTATCAACCTCGACGCTGAAAGCCATATATGCACAAAAATTCCACACAATTTCACACGCTTTTCAACAAGTAGACGCTTAATTTTAAGACATACCCATAGAGTGAATACTAGATATCGAGACGTTAACAATATTATAGACGTCATGTGACAATTTTTTCATACATGTCAATTGTAGCAATATACCTTTTTTAGATACATTTCGAAGGTCGTAAATATCTAATGATGTTTAAAGTTAGCTTGTCTTGATGCTATACAATATGTTCAATACAAAATCTTGAGAAAAATTTTGTTTATTAATAAGGTATTAATTTCCACTTTCAGTCGCAAATATTTTGTGGAATAGTATGCTATCACCAAATGGGCACAAGCCCATGACTTTCAACATGACATTTCCAAATTTGAAGTGTCCAACTGTAGAAGCTCCATACTTTTTCACCAACGACAACTCCAGAACCTTTCTTGAAACTGGAAGACAATGGTAACTAAATGGTATTCCACTCAGAACAAAGTGACTATGAAACAAAGTTCCTAACAGCAGCATTCTTACGTATTATGCAAAATGGTATGAAATAAATAATTTAATTATATATGTGGTTGTTATTATTGTGCTTAAGATAGTTTTTGGTATGAAACGACTTCGAAGAACCAAAATTTTTATGATTAATGCTAAATCGTACAAGGAACTTTTATTTTTAAGAAAACATTAGTGTAATTGCATTATGTTTGCCGCATGTTGAAACCAACAGGTCATACACGTTGGTTTTCCTCTGTGACATGGCCGTTTATTAAATTATTATTCAAGGACAGAAAATGTTAATCGAGAAACCTGGTTATTTGAGTCTAAGTTGTTCGGACTGTAACGTGAATTAAACTATTGGGACATTTCATGAGAGTTAAACACGGTCATTTACCTCACCATCTCAATTTTTTATGAATTTTGGTATGTCAATAGCGAATGATGAGATATACCCCAAAAAAGTAAAATTGCAGCCCAATGTCATATATTTCTGGAGTTATAGCATCTAAAACTGAATTTTTCCCATAAGTTTCAGTGACATTGATTGTCTAAAATGTTTGTCACTTTTGTCTTATTAAGATAGAGATGTAATTCTTGCGTCGTTGTTAATGACTTGGTCAGGCCGTTTATTTGATAGGCAGAACGTGCCCATCCCTACGACATTGCAAATTTTACTTTCAACTTTGATTTTTGAACTTGAATAGCAAAATTAACGTTTATTCCTAATTCTGTGAAACTTTCGAAAAAAAAAATATTCGTAAAATCATGCGCGAAGTTTCATTCCTAACTAGACTTTTACGGGAAGATAAGCATTGCTAAAATTTTATTTACGGTTTTTAAGCATTTATGGCGCAGGCAGGTCTTATACCCCCACTATTGGTGTGTGTATAATGGTATCATTGTATAGATTGAGAGGCAAGTGTTAGAAAAAGTGAAGGCCGCAATTTCGGGCCGTACGTCTGAGGCCATGCGGGGGGATCCAATATGGCCGCTGCAACATTAGCTTTTTAGTATACAAGTGACAACATCTTTGGAGTTTGTACACCTAGAGTTATGGCTTTGATGTCTAATTGAAAGGTCTCATTAGCAAAATTGTTAATATGATGGTAGCCACTTTGCTTTCGTAGGATATGGAGATGGAAAATCCAACATTTCTGCCAGAATAGACTATTTATAGTATACAGGCAGCTATTGCACAAAGATCCATGATTTTGGTGTCAAATTGCAGAGGTTTGCGATTAAAATCATCAGTAGTTGATGGTTGTCATGTGGGAAGTCCGTCTTGAGCTATGGAAAAGGAAGAATCTAATATTGCCGACGGAACATGCAATTGTAGTTTTCCATTATCATGGAATAACATAGTTTTTTTTTTTTTAATCTGAGTAGTTCAGTTTAAACAATGCATTATTTGGTCTGTTCCCCAGGAAATAGCATCATCTCTTCTTTAGTAGCATTATCACAAATAAAACTGAAAGATTTACACTTCTTTTTCTCTTGTAACTTACTGCTATACTTGCGATTTTCGTCAGAATTCATTCTGATTGACAAATGAACAAATCTCGTACCAAAGTGCCCGCAATTATGAAATTATGACACAACGGGAACTTTAAATTGAACATGAAAGGATTCCATAACTCTTACAACAAAATTTACATTAAAATTAAATACTTAAATAAATACCAATGTGTTCTGACTTAAACTCTTCAATTGGATGCCAGTACAGATCCATAGTTCAAAGTACAATGAAACTTTTTCCATAATATAGTTGATTGTATGCTATAAATTGTATATTCCGGCAGCCACATTGATTTTTTCTCTCCATGGCTCAAGATGGACTTCTCAGATTTCCACCACCGCTTGTTGAATGGGTTGTGGTGGCCCAGTGGTTAGAGCGCTCAGTCTACTGGCGCTTGGGATCGTCAGTTCAAACTCTGCTATGTAGGCTTTGTAGTGGACAAAGACCGTGCGCGTGTTTACTCGGAGCTCTCCCGCTTGCTCTCACTTCCCTAATAACGCCAATCATCCCATTATTATCAATCCAGCCTAAGTCAAAGTTGCCTACAGGCCTTAAATTAAATTCCAAATACAAATTTATTTACTGATAATTTTGATAACAAAAACCTACAAACTGACATCAAAATTATAGCTTGAGGTGCAATATTTCCGAAAAATTGGTTCCTTTCGCGCAAGAATTGGCTTATTTCAGCAGCCATGTTGGATTCTTCCTTCTCTACAGTCAAGGCGGACTATTCGGATGGCAACCATCACTTACTGATTCTTTTGATCGTAAAACACCACAATTTGACACCAAAATCATTGCTCTACGTACAATAGTTTCAAAGATTTTCGAGAGGGCGATTACCTGTATACTTGAAATGATTTATTCCGGAAGTCATGTTGGATTTTTCATCTCCATATCCTGAGATGAACCACCCATGTGGTTACAATCATTTGATAACAATTTTCCTAATGAAACCTTGCAACTAGACATCAGCACCATAACTTCAAGCGTAAAAATTCCAAAGTTGTTGTCATTTGTATACTAGAATGTTGTAGCGAAGAACTGTTGGAACTACCGTCAGACCACACGTTTTACTTCAAAGGAACAGAAAGCGGAAAACCGACAGGCGTTGGCTTTATAACTAATATAGACCTGAAGACATGGATAACAGCAATTGGAGAAATTTCAGATACAATCACACGAGTAATAATAAAGATAAACAAGATAGATGCAATATACAAGTTATACAAGTATATCCAAGAACGTCACATCCTGAGGAGGAACTTAAAAGACCCATACGAGGAGATACAAAAGATTTTGGATAGTAGCAAATCATATTACACCATTGTAATGGAAGACGTCAATGTGAAAGTAGAGTCTAAGCAGATGAGTAACAGGAAAATAGGAAACTTTGGATTAGGCCAAAGAATCAAGCGAGGAGAGAAGTTAGCGGAATTCTCAGAAGCCAACAGACTGTTTACTTCGAATACATTTTTTAAGAAACCGTCCCAGAGGACGTGGACATGGAAGGACCCAAATGGGGGTAAAAACGAAATTAACAATATTTTATCGAATAATAGAGACATTCTTTAAGACGTTTAGGTTCTAAACAGTTAAAATCGAGTTATCATAGAATGGGAAGATGTAAGATGAAACTAATACTAGACTTGAGAGGAAGTAGTTCATCACACTAGCAGCCAGTTTTTGTTATATAAAATATACCGACAAGCAGACAGACCTTCGAGTTAGAACTGAGCATGCCATTCAACGCCTTGGAAGGGTTAGAAAATAAGAAATATAACAAAGTATAAATAAAATACTGATAAATATAATAAGAAAGACAACCAAGAAAATATCAGAGATCAACACGAAAATAGAGAGCAAAACTTCAGAACAAATTAAACTATTGATGAAAAAAGAGGGAAATGAAAGAAGAATAAAATTACATAAAGAGATTTGAGTACATAGAACAAATATAACCTCAAGAAAGCAAATAAGATATTATGTACGTAGATGCAACGAAAATTTTGTTAGGAATGAAATAGAAGGAAACAAGATTCTGAACAATATAAAACAGCAGCTCATGATAGTGAAACAACAAATAATGGCAGTGAGAAGACCAGATGAGTAGTAACTAGAAATAAGGACGAAATTATAAAAATATTTAAAACTTTCTACAGAAAACCTTACTACTCTGATGAAAAACTAAAAAAAAAATGAAGATTCAGAAGACAGTGATGTAGAGGTCCCAGACTAAATGAAAGAAGAAATTGCTCAACTACTTCCCGGGATGAATAAAGGAAAATCACCAGGACAAGATGCACCCACAGCAGATATGGTTGAGTTACGAGTTGAAAAGATGAAAAAACAACTTGCCAAATAATTCTTTATGTAGCCGAAAAAGATAAATACACGCCAGTTGGGATAATGCTATTATTATTTATTTTACAAGAAAAGGGATAAAGAGCGCGTCCATAGCTATAACCAAATTAGGTTTCTCAATTTTATTCAAAATGATGGTATTGAACGGAACTTACAATAAGACCGCCGTTACGATCAAAACGAAACTTACCCTGAATTTCTACCTTCTATAGAGGTAACATACACAAAAATGGCTGCCCATATTAACTATAAGATACCGAGATAGGGTCTGGAATATTTGTTCAAGTGTTCTAAAGTATATATCTATGATTCAATCAACAAAATTAACTTCTTTGCTTTCGTCCGAGAATGAAACACTGCCGAGTTGCAGCGTCATATCCCACACGACAGCATACCTCCCGTGGGACGTATTTAGCGCTCGGAACTACAGATATTCAGACTTTGTTAGTGAAATCCACATATTTTGTATTATTTTACAATATTAGCTGAATTTCGGGGTTTCCAGACCCATTAAATATGTCCCTGGCGAGGCGTACTGCGGTGCGGGGTGATGCTACAACTCGTCAGTGTTTTATGCCAGGACAAAAGTAAAAGTAGACAAGAAGTTGCTTCTGTTGATTGAACGCTGAAAATATACTTTTTGTATACTACGACCAATACTCCAGTTCATATCTTGGTACCTTGCAGTTAGTATGGGCCTTGCAGCTATGTTTCATATATTACCTTTCTATAAAACGAGATTGTCAAAGCAACATTTCAGGGTACTTTTCGATATGATCTCATTTACAGTTTTTTTGCTAGATTATCGCCAGAAGGGGAAGAATCCAAATTTTGTCGTTCATTTAGCAACATGAACCACATATAAGTATTGAGCAATGTTATGGAAACGATAAATGAATATGAACTTGCGTTATGTTTAGAAATCATAGCTTTAAAAATCTTCGATTCGTTCTCCTTGTCAGCAGTACCAAAATTACCTGAACATCAAGTCATCGCAAGTGCATACATTAAATTACTACGATACATGCTACACTACCATATCTGTAGTTGGACTACATCAAGAAAATAAAGCATTTAAAGTTGGAAAAGTGATAACACAAAGAGATTGAATTTCTAAAAAAAATAGTTAACTGTAGTCCTGGAGGAAATCAGTGATGAATATCTTAATCTACGATTCGCTGATGATATATTCCTGTTTGCTTTACATACAGAAGAGCTACAAACCAGAATGGAAGAACTGAGTTTTGAGAGTTCGAAAATACATTAAAACGAATTTGAAGAAAACAAATTTAACGTACAATCAACATTCTGTGATTAGGGAAATAATTTACGAGGAGTCGAAAACATAGTTGAACAGTATGTGTGCTCAATTCAAATCATTGAATGCCAAGTTGACGGATGAAATAAAGAGACGACCTAAAATGTCGTGGAGCTTGTTGGAAGACTAAATTATATTTTCAAAGGCAAACTACAAATCTGTCCCAAGCGTAAAGACATCATAGTGTCTTACCAGTGATTATGTACTGCTGTGAAACTTGGACATTAAATGCGCAAGAGAGTCAAGATCCTAGAATTACACAAACAGTAATGGATAGACGCATGCTAGAAATAACAAAGAGGTACACAAAGACAAATGAGTAGATTCGCACGCCAACAAAGGTAGAGGATATAATAAATAATACGAAGAAGATAAAGCGGAGAAAACCCTGTCACACAGTTAAATGAACAGATGGTACAAGAACGAGAAATGTACTTGGTAGGCTCCGTATCTCAAAAACTGTAACTCATATTCAAAAGTAAGTATTTTAACCCAAATTTCTGAGACCCGTAATTAACCCCCTGGCACCAATTATTTGGAGCTAAAGCAAAAAGACACACATAATGACAGACACACTTTTCAATCATTTGTGAAAATTCTCTGATTCGGCTTAAAAAGTCATAACTTTTGAACCCCTTCGACGATTTTGACGTGTAACTTGTTATACACCGTTTCAATACCCTTGAAACGGTGGAACGAAATATAGATTACGATTGCGCAAATTTCGGCCGCGTATATGGTCTGGAGTCAGTGCTATAATCAGTTTTGATTTTTCTTCGAACCACCCTAGGGGATCCCATGGAGGTCTTACCGACCCAACTTTTTCCTGTGGCTTATTATGGCAAAGAGCTTTCAAATGCAAGTTCAAGCATCAAACTTGGGCTTATAGTTTGCTAAATCCGAAATTAGCTGTATACACGTGAGTGCCGCTAACAGGCTTGTTTGCCAGTGTCACTCGAAGAGCTACCTTTCTTAATGATAATAGCTTTGAATCTAATTAAATATAAGTTTCTATGTCAAAGGATGTTTGCCGTGCGAAATGTCACTGATGCCCTAACAATGAGAAGTAAAGGAAATGACAACTCTACCCACACCTTTAGGATGTTCATAAATAACATAGCATATTCCAAGTAAAAGGTAACAGCATATCACCACGGGATCAATTACATATTTGAACTCCCATAGTTTATAAGACCGTCTAACCATTCTGTTAGAACCTCCGAAGTGCATCCCTGTACTGAATAATTAGAACACAATACACAGTTCAGACAAAATACTTCACAGGATCCTTCAGCTTGTCCTCCTCATTAGCCTCAGAATTGCAAGCTATGATTTTTTCTTGGATATTTTCTTTAATACAATACTTCAAATTACTTGTTTGCTAAAAGAAAATACTACACATAGATCCTGGTGGGGTCTATTTGGACCCCAAGTGTCTCACATAACGAGCCGATGAAATTTATGGGAGCTCCACCACAGAAGATACAGACATTATCGAGGTATATGAGATTTTACGTAGGCACAGAGGTATCCACGCCTCATCTCATAACATAATATACAGTACCAAATGTAACCTGTGGAATCTTCTTGACACCCCCCAGCACAGTGAAAAGGTTAATGTTGGTTGAGCCTTAGACCGTGAATATAAGTCTAATTCAAAATTAATGGTTAAAAATATTTCTAGATATCAGACTACACAATATACAAAAGGTGCTGGTTCGGACTTCAGTCTGGATATCAATGTAGCAGCGAATGTGTATGAGAACAGATGAAGAACAAATTAGATAGGTTCCTAATGTCATTAAATGAAACGGAGGCAATTTTAATGAATATAAAATCGTCCACATTTACAAAGAGACATACACGTTTTCTAATATGCAGTAGGAATTTAACAATTGGCTGAATACTTTTGTTGGAAACATTCCGTCCTCAGAACTTTACAAAACTGAATATCCATTTTGATTCCTTACATTACTTACTTAAATCAGAAGTATTACTCTATAAAACCTCATCTTAAAATGATCCTAAAATCACACGCAACAGGAATTAGAGTATTTAATTTTACAGAATAACTAGAAAAGCCTACTTTATACATTGCAGAATATTATCAGTCCTTCTTACGTGTCGGTAAAAAAAAGTAGATATTTTATTAATAAAGCAACAAACACTTAAACAGGCCTCGCTTGCACTAAAGTTAAATGATTCACATTGGTATTTAAAGTTATTAGCATTTAAACATTATTCAAAGTAATGAAGCTCAAATCGTTTCTTCTATCCAATCCATAAACACTGGTAATGATAATTTCACAAATCCCATTGGTAAACCTGGTTTGCAGCCTGAAAAGGAATTAACAGCAATCTGGATGCGTTCTTTACCGTCTTCTAATATTAATGGACCTCCACTGTCTCCCTACAAAGAAGATACAAAGAGCCAGTTAAAGCTTCGATTTTCATATTTGAAGCGTACAGCACAAGAGGAGAGGCATGCATTTAACAAAAATGCGTTTACAATCGTAAAACGTACTACACAATGAGAGCTAACCGCTCAGAAAATTTCAGTCCAAAAGTGCAAATAACCACCAAGTTATGGTGTCATACCAACTCGACGTAAAGGATTTGTCTCCCTAGGACCATTTATTTCTTTTCATAGTCAGGTGCTAGCTGTCACTGATAGGTATTTATTTGCAATAGAGGGTACTGACATACAGTAAGCAAACACCTAACTTTTCTGCAACCTGAATAAACATATTTCGCTTGTTTCTGAATATTATTCAATGATAATAAATTATTATTTTTTTGTAATTTAAAGCGAAAAACTTAAATGTATTTTAGTAAAAAAACTCCTTTTACGTAGGTCTAAGAATCATGATCTCAGATATGAAAAGTAAAATGGCAGTAATGCAGTCTGTTTTCCATAATGCTTCCTTCCAACTACCCAATTTCGAATTTCGTGGTGCGATTTCTAGTTACAAATCAATATTGTCTAATATCCCTGTTTTTGGCATACTACACTACATCAGAATGGAACTTCAACATTATTCCCAACAAACTTAGTTATATAGCTGGCATTATGATCATAAGTCATTAATAAATATATTTCTTACTTAGAATTGAACTGGATTTTATTAAAAATTCTTTGTTAAAAATATCGTTATTTTAAATAAGAAAAATATTTGATTAGGTTTAATGGTAATAATCTGTGTAAATAAAAATGAATGTCGCGATGTTTGTTCCCTCATCACGCCAAAACGGCTTGACAGACTGCGATAGTTTTCTACATATGAGTAGATAATGACTTAGCTTGGGTAGTTATCATATTTTTATAAACCGGAAATGACTGTGCTGCGATCTATTTAATAAAAACGATGATTTCATTGTTATAACAATTCAATAAACTCATTGTTTCAATTTGTAATTTCACACAACAATCAGGTATAAATAAATTAGCTCTCCATGCAGTAATTAGTTGGGCGGTCAGTACAAATGATGGAAATGGCTGAGTAGACATTTTCTTTTCTCCTTATGCTGATTTTCGTGTACTTGAAGAGTCCGATCATGTGACTAATCTCATTACTTGGGTCAAGCATAGAGTTAGTTGTTCGCTAGACAATAATCGCGACTCCATTCCTTGTCCTTTGACAAAACTGCATAAAACTAGCTCATCTGTTAATTCATTCAACATCAAGAGTGTTAAATACAAGATTGTTGGGTGCAGTGCACTTACTTATCTCCGATGACAAAATGGTTACGCCGAACGCCAATATTTTGGAAGCCTTACGTCAAAAATATCAATCTAAATCTGGTTCATTTATTATTCCGGATCCAACTTCTACATCTACAATATCTCGAGAGTCCGTCCACGAAGTATTGAAAGCTATTAAACCCTTTCCTTCTCTACACGCAGGTGGAGTGGATTGTCTTTGTCTTTCGATTCTAAAAGACACTTTGCTTTGTAAAGAGGTGGAATCAAAGGATGAATTCAAGCTTTTTCTTCTTTAAATGATAGATAGACTTCATTTTAATGATCGTGTGTACCTAATCTATTTTTAAATTAAGAATTGATTTGTATTGTTGTAAATAATTTATAGTTTTAATTAAATAAACTAATTAGTTTAAATATTTTTTAATTTTCAATACAGATTATTGTAAAATAAGAATGTGTAGATTTAATGTTTTAAAGCATTAGAGTATTATTTGGAAGAAGTACTATTATTATTAGTAGTTGTAGGAATGGTTGAAGAAGTAATATAGTGGTAGTAATAGTAGCAGGAGTAGTATAATTAATAAGTGTATTATTATTGTTAGTAGTAGTAGTAGTTGTTGTTGTTGTTGTATGTGTATTAGTATAAGTATGAGTAGTGGTAGGGTTTGTTATGGTAATATTAAAAGCTAGAACATGCCTGCACCTCGGGGCGCAGCCACCTAGAGATTATAAATATGATCAAGGATGGGCCCTGCACAATTTACCAACGGTAGCCCCTAATAATTTACCAAGTTAAGGGCGCAGCCCGCTATGTGTAAGTCAGTAGTGGTGAATGGTCCAAAGAATATTGCCAACATAATTTCTTCACCCAACAAATACGGAAGGGCAAATTAGCCAGTCTCCATATATAAAATAAATGCTACTATGTTTGCTGCCGCAACACGGGAAAACGGATTGACCGATTGCAATGGCTATTTGCACATGATAAGGTAAGGGTCCAACTTGAGATGTTATCATATATCTATAAGCCAAAAATGACTGCGTCGCGAGGAAATTAAAAAAGTAATTTTCTGTTTATAACAATATAATAAATACACTGTTTCGATATTTAAAATAAAACAACAAATAGGAATAAACTAATGCCATATAAATTTTTAAATTTAAACTTGCATCGTTGTAAACAAAATATGTAAATTTAAAGTTTAAAAGCATTATAGCACTATTTGACAGGATTATTAGTATTAGTTATAGTAGTACTAGTATTAGCAGTAATTGTAGTAATAGTAGGAGTAGTAGGAGTAGCAGCAGCAGCAGCAGTAGTAGTAGTAGTAGTAGTAGCTTTAGTAGATCTTTACCCTGGGTGCAAGCTGCACAGCACTCCAGAGAGTCTGGTTACAATAAAGCGGTATACGTATGCTCTAACTTCAATGCTAAACTTTGAAAATACGTGCTGTTCTTTCAGTTTATATCCTGACAAATTATAAAATTCGAATGAAACTGCACTGATTTTCTGCTAACAATTTGGAACAGATACTATGAAGCAATTTTTATTATTTACTCTAATATATAGCTTCTGTATTATTTATATGTAAAGTTGCCTTTTAAGCTAACTGCCAATACCCCTTAACGAATTATGTTTTGTAATATACAACATATTTACTGTTTATATATACTTGATAGGTAGATAGATAGATAAATAGATAGAGAGATAGATGGCTAGAGAGGGAGAGAAAGAGAGTAATGACATCTAATATGCGACCGAGATAACTGCGTAAGTATATGTTGTACTTTGTTGAAGATTGTGAACATTTCTAACATATTGGGTATGTTAACTACTGCGTAGTTCTAGTGATTGTGAAGAAAGAGGCATTTTAGATTGCTAACTCAGTACGAGTTGCCTATAAGGTGGACTTCGATACTCGTTTGTAGGTACAAGTAAGTTACAATAACCTGCTCCATTGCATCATTCGATATCATGTTATTACCATAAAAAAATGAAATCTGCGCAAATGAAGGTAACGAATTTCTGTTCCAAACTATAAAGAGAGCTCTGAAGCTCTTTGTACAAGACCCCAAGGCAATGCCAAAGTAAGATAGGGTTCTTCCTACAGATATTAGACCTCTTTCCCTTATGTCAGCTAGAAAATATGTGAATTCGATAACCTTCATCAAACTCGGAAAAGCAGAAATAATTACCTCGTCACCTTATAAAGTACTATTATCTGCCAGCTCTCAGCATCGAGGATCATCATGGAGAACAATGGGTTAAATGCTTAAGTGATTAACAATTAGCACGCGAGCATGGTGAATCTATAAATTCCCATTGCATATGCTCACGGTATCAGAAATCAAGGTAATAATAATACAAGTCATATTTACATACGAAATGGATGGAGTATAATATAAGGCGTCATTTTGTTCATTACTCAATTTTGTATGACTTTTGTTTCGTTTCAACAACTACATTTAGTACTTGCTGTTTTTAAGCTTCTTTCTACAATAATAAATACACAAATAACCTTATTCCACGTAGTAATATTTCTTTCAATAGATACCTGTCATTTCTAGCTTTGAGTATGAGATAACCTTGTTATAAGTTTCCCAGGCGTAAGGTTGCTTCGAACCACAAAAACGTTAAGGTGTCCAATTGGAGTTACTCCGGCTTGTTGCACAGGAGTGGAGCTACAACTATAAAAGGAATCTTGGCCAAGAGTGTTCACTGTTGCAAGACTAAATGCAGAAAGTAAAAAAAATGTCCTTGATAAAAATCCTTTATTATCTATACAAAATACCTACAGTGCCCTTTTACATGTAAAGATACGTAATAGGGCTTAGTGCTTTAGAGTTTCACGCAACATGCTTGAATGAAAGTATTTATAAAATCTGCTTGAGTAACATCTGCTTAACACAATGTATCCACAGTTCTTACAACATTTAAAAGTTTAAAGTAATATAAATATTCATAATTTATCCCAAATTTTCGTTTTCACTTTTGACTGCCATCTATTGATATCACTTAAAATTACATGGCTTTACAAGAACAAAACACACTTCATTACTTCAAGTTGTGCTATTGCATTTGGCAAAAAATATACTCACAAACAATATTCGACACGCACAAACCATAACTAACATTATAAGATGTTGATTAGATGCGAATTGCTTGAGAAATAAGCACCGAAATAACTATAAATCATCAGGTAACATCATATAATGTAACTCACATAATACATGTATTAACAAAACATAACATGATTTTCACGACATTGCAAAGTTCAAGTGTAATTAAAAGTAATTTCATATTAAGTTCGCAGTAGTATTTATTATAGCTTAGATGATATTTATAACCCAAGTGTAACTATAATCATGTTTAATTAATTAAGTTAGCTTGCGTTCGAACACTTTACACTCTTAAACAGCCCGAATTGTTCGTTGAGGTATCGCTTGGATAAACTTTAGTTCAAGCCAGCCAGCATAACCTAGGCTAACAGCTGATGATAAACACCTGGTGTATCAGAAGCATCATTCATATTCTTACATCATCTCTAATTCCTTCCTGTGTTGATAGTACCTGTATTTACCTGCTATACGTTTAATTACCATTCTCCTAGCCCATCCATTAGTGTCTCTCTCATATATGTGTTGCATTTTCTTTCACATTGCCTACTCGTTCTTTCCATCTCTGATATGTCTCCTTCATTTTCTTGCCACACTCCTTTGAACCCTCACTACCTACCATAAAGATAGAGTCAAATCGCGTGACTTTACGTTTCTTTTTTCCCCCCATATCTTTAGTTTTCTACTCAACGCATTAATAACATTGGAAATATAATCGCGCACAAGATTCAAATATATTGATTTAGCTTCCTCTACAGGTTTATTCTTCATTCGATGACTTGACGCTTTTAAATAAACACCATGCATACATAAAAATAGTGGATTTGTCGTCTGAGGATTAGGCACTCCGTTACGCCTCGGCTAACGGATTCTTGGTAATATGCGATTTTTCTTTTTGCTACCATGACCAAAATCTTTCCTATTTTTCTTCACCACTGGTTTATTTTCCTTCCTACTCATCCTTTATTCCCCTTTCCTTTCCTTCTCCTCTTGCTTGTGCTTTCTCTTCCATCTAGTCTTTCCTGGTTTCATTTACTCTTCTTATTGCTTACCAGACCTTTTGGATCTGATCTAGCCCCTATCTTCTGACATGATATTTTCATTCGCTGGCTTATTACATGACATAGTCGGTTCACATTTCTGCTTCTTGGCCTCACTTACTACTTTGACTGTTGTCTGCTTAGTTATTGTCTGAGATATATTGGCCATTCTCTGCTGCTCCACCTGTAATTTCATATTCATTTTATTTCCTCCTTTGTTGTTATTACAGTCTCTTGAACTAATTCTAACTCTGTTACTACTCTATATTCGCTTTTCCTTGTTCATTGAACATTAACATCTTGAAAAAGATTGTCCTTTAAACATTCCATCTCCCGTTTCATTCTTACCACTTCAGTATTTGATTTTCGCTTGACAGCAGCTTTCAACTGATCTACCGGTTTCTTTTCAAACATTGCTTTGTTTTTTAGCTTCGCTTTTGTCTATTAAATTTGATTTCATCCTTCCATGGTATTTGTTCTTGTCTACCATCTAATATTATCTAAGGATCCCGTACCACATTCAACATTTTATCACTTACTGTTTCTTTATCATTCAACATGATCTGCATCAGGTTTCATCCCCTGGAGATTAAGTTTCTGTGCTCTTAGTGTGTCTGCGATGTTCACTTTCGAATCTATAACGTCCTTTTTGCTGCATTTTCAACATCACTATCGATGCTCTTACCTTCAGTCGAAGCCCCGTTGCCTGGTGCCATTTTGCTATGTTTAAGCTTCTATCTATAATTATAAAAACAAAAATATATAACCTGATACCACGTAGTAATATTTCTTTCAGTAAATACACAGCATTACTAGTTTCCCAGGCGTAAGGTTGGTTCGTATAACAATTTCGAATAACAATTATTTCTTAGTTCTCTTGTTATTAGTCTAAAAATTGTACAAAGCAGAAACTTATCCAATCTGTAAGAAAATATTTATCTTCCTCGTGATTTTGTTTTGGACAGGTTTCTTGCTACACATCTCTATATGTACGTGTCTGTACGTTGGCTGAGAACGAGTGTAAATCTTGAAGAAAACCCCGTACTTCGAACTTCTAACGCTCCGCTGAGTTCTAGTATAATTGAAAATATATCACTTCTCGAGGAACCATCAGCGAAAATACCATGAAGAGAGAATAGCGAGAATATCATATAAAAGCAAAATATTTTGAATATTCTTTATTCCCGATTGCTTCTGATCATGATCGTTCTATGAGAACAAATACCCGCTTATGATACTGAATACAACTTCGAAGCTTTTGGGAACATGGTTAAGTAGAGAAATTTCGAAAGTACAATTTTAAAAGCTTAAGTTGAAACAAATAATTAGACACAAAAGCGACTTTTAGTGATTGCCTAAAACCTTTAGCAAGGAAATAAATATCATACACACAATTTGAAGATTGACGTTAGAAAGTAACAGAGACAAATAGTTTTATTTTGAAATAAATTTCAACATAATTACTTTCGGTGTTGTCGGTATCAGATCATCACATAATGGTTACAGGATCACCTGAATGAAGTTTTTATACCACATTCGTCCCCTATAACTCACCGAACTCTAATCCCATTGACTTTGTTTCGGATATGCTATTCCCCTCTCTTGAAAATTTGCACCAACTGCTGACGCTTTCGCAGATAACATAAATCAGGATTGTTAAGGACCTTTCGGTACCTTGTGGAATCAGTTGCACTACATCGAAAATCTGTAATTTATTGGAAAGGTAGAAAAACACATTATGACGTAGGTATTCCATATTTTAAAAAAATATTAGAGTGATTTCTTCAATGCATTCATATTATTGAAGGTTTACAATTACCTTAATTAACAAGTTTATTGATTTGCGCTACCTAACAATGCTTATGGTTATTTACTCACTCCCTTTTATTCAATGATAAATGGTGTTCGGTAAAGGATAAAGAAGGCACGAATGTCTGCTAGACCAGTTGGAAATCCCCCTATAAAAGATTTTGAAAAATATTTCCCCCACTGACAACAAAGTAGAAAATTGAATCAAGTGTGCAAATTGCGTTCTTCTACACCATATTGTCCAAGTGTCTCCCGACAGCAAATAATTACTACATATATTTCGCTACCACAATCCAAATCCGCAATTAAGAACTTTGTGACCGTATTGCCTTCCACTTCTTGAAGATTTCTCCTAGCCGATGTAGCTCAGTAGTAAAGCGCTGACATAGAACTCGGAGGTCGTGGGTTCGATCCTAGCGAGCGACAATCCCGACAGGTTTTGCCCGTTTTTTTCTCAGTCACATCATCCAAATGACGGGATGACACCTTCAACATAGATCCTGGCCGACACCTTCCCGAATGCTTTCCCCTCCCGATTTCCAGTCGGAACCTTTGATGCCTAAAGATCATAAATATAAAAATCAAATCAAATAAAATATATTTGAAGATCTGATATGCACTCATTTGGTTGCATAGCGATAACCCTTGTCTTACCTCGACTCGCAATATCTCCATCAACATTTATAATAATAATAAGAAGAAGAAGAATTATTTATTTCAAATTCAAATGATTAGAACCATTGCTTTTTAAATGTATACATTTGTATTTTGTTTTACAGCCCTCTGATAATTATAATTAAATAATTAATCATTATTTTATGATCTATACGTGAAAATAACAAGCTGAATACGTAATATTCTCAAGCCATGCGCAGAGAGTTCCACTTATTCTCAGCAGACAGCAGGATGTTTCAAATCTTTGGTAAACTTGATTTTTATATGGACCAGTCTAGTAGTTGTGGACTTCGGCTCGTCACGATTCACCTTTAGCTGTTAAAATCCACATCCATGCCCCTGCCGGGACTTAAACTCGGAACCTTAGAGCCGATGGCCTACCTCAGCAGATCGCTCGACCACCCGGCCTGCCAGCAGGGATGTCACCTACCATTAGTCTTCAGAATATTAAAACACAGGAATGGAAATGAATGTTGAGAGGAAGACACATTTAATTTCTTACGTACATATAGAATTTAATTACTGCTCCAGACGTGAATTGAACTTGTAAACAAAGTCAGTAGACATACATGGGGATATGTATAACCTAGTGGAAGATTGTCCCCTGCTCTCTGAAGGAGAAATAGAAATTTGATGTGAAGAGACATGCTAAATTCACATCGGGCCAAACGTAACGTTGAGGACATCATATCTGTAATGGGGAAGCACTGGAGTTCGAACTCCGTCGCAAATCATCCTGACTAAGGTTTTCGTGTTTTTTATTAGACAAATAGTGTATTCAACTACCTCTTGGACCTCTCCGACTCCTTGCCCATCTATTCTTCCTCTTCTATGCCAGCTTAAGCCATAGAAGCCTAGAGGAAATAAATAAATTCACAGTTCTGAAAAATGCTTCTTTCTCCTTTAAGAGTTAAATTGAATTTACAACCAGAATTTCCGATATAGAGCACCCACATTTCCGTTATGCAAAAACGAACATAAATTATAAGAAATCATAAAATACTATATGAAAAATTATAGACACAGAGAAGAACACAATTCGAAAAAGGATCAAACGTGATTCATTTGTTTTTTTGCTAGTGTTAATGTGGCGAGTATACACTGTGGGAAATTACCGTCAATAACCTATGACGTATCAACGTGCAAATTCACGACATTATCATCATTATGATAAACGTCGTCATCACCATGATAAAACACACCTACTTCATGATTATGATAAAATACCTATCAGACGTCACAGGAACCCAGAGTAATCTACTAATAAAATTAAAAGAGGTAGGTTGTGTTCCATAGACCATCCCAATCTTTTGCCTCCAGTAACACTAAACATCACTGCCGAAATTTGGGATAGGCACAACAATCACAAACCGAAACCGGTTTTTATTTTTACTTCAAAAATCTATTTGTGTTTTATCTACAAATCCCCGTTTCTTTTTAAAACGTTTTCATAAAACATCGTTTTTTCTTGAAACTTCATTTTTGAAAATCAAACATCGGAGTTTGAGCAGAATAACTGAAAATCGAAGTTTGAACAAAAGCACCAAAACCAAAGCTTGAATAAAAATACCAAACACAGAAGTTTGAATGGAAACACCAAACACCGGGCTTAGAACAAATTCACGGATAAACGAATTTTGAATGAAAACACCAAACATTGTTTTCGTGCTGAGTCAAAGTTTCCTAAATATCGTAACGGTCTAAAATTTGACACGGTGTTAACCTGATCCCGTGGTCTAGTGACTACCGTCGTTGATTTGGGATAGGTACTAAGATAGGAAGGTGATAGATGAAGTCCCTCTCGCGCAAACCATCCTCATTGACGTCTTTCAGGATTTTTTAAGTTCTTGTCACTTACACAGAGGTACTTAGTCAATAATATATTTCCCATTCTTTCTCCCTGGCTAAAGTTTAAGATCTAATGGCATGTATACATAAGGCTCTAAAGGATGGATAATGATTTCAAATGTAAAACATGTTTTTATATGCTTGGAATAAATAATTTGTCTGTAACTCTCATACTATTAGAGATATGGATAAACCGATTCCTCCATGTGTAAGGCCGATTGGGGTAGTATTTCCAATTAAATATAAAATTTGCTTTAAGTTTTCACTAAATTTCAGTTGGCAACACTGAGAACGACTTTTCTGTTTCGAATCGCAAATATAAAAATAGATTTGCAATCTTCGTCACATTCTAAGACTTTTGCAAAAATATTTTTTTCAAAAGCCTGAAAATACTTAGTTGCACTAAATATTCCGAAAAATTTAAACTTTTAGTAGCTTACTCATTAACTAACTTTTGAAATGAAACAGTGTTGGGTAAGGGATTGAAACTAAAATTATTTTCGAATAAATTATAGGATTTTTAATGCTTATGGCAATTTTAAAAGAAATGTAATAATTATAATTAGAAAATATTTTTTTAAACGTTGAGCAATTCATATTACAGGGTTATCGAAAAAGAATGCAGGGATTATGAACTCTTGGTAAACATAAAACCACTCCTCAATGGATATGCATATGTGTCATCTTAAAATGTTCAGGAATATTAGAAGTTATAGATTTAGCTTTGTACTTTTCGATATCAGCGCCATTTGCAACTCTCCTGCCTCGTCTTCTCATTCATGGCTGGAGTTGCAATTGTAATTGCTGCAGTGATTCTTTCTTTACGTTGCCGGATGTTTCTTCTCTTCTCAGCCTACACGACGTTTTAGAGGTGTCCCCGCAAAGAAATAGTCCAGTAGTTATAGGTCTGGGCTTCGAAGTGGGAATGGTATTAGTCACCCAGGCATTTGGGAACCTCTCGCTTGAAACGTCACAAACAAAGCAATCCAGAAAGTGAGTTACCTCGAAGTCCAGACCTATCAAAACTGGACTTTTTTCTGTGGGAACACATTAATAAAGAAATGCGTAGGCTGAGAAGATAGGGAACATCGGGAAAGTTAAAAAGATGGTTGTTGCAGCAATTGTTACTGGAACTCCAAACATCATTCAGGAGCCGTGGTAGGAAAGGATATCGTCTAGAAGTCTCCAGAGCTACAGACGACATCCATATCGAAATGGAGGCCTACTAAGTTAAATTTAAAACTCTGATTATTTCTGAACATTTTAAGATCCCACACGTACATATCCATTGAGGACATTTTTATAACAGTTTATAATCCCGGCAATCTATCTCGAGGACTCTCTATTATTTAACGCAATATAGTTTTAGTTTCTTTTTGTTTTTGTTTACTAATTTGAAGTCACACAGGTTTTCTTTGCGAAAGTGATTTGTAACGAGCATTAGGTTATTGAAATATTATTCATTGATAATGAAATTAGTGAAACATTATTGACTAGATATGTTGACTTCTGACATTAACGGCTTTCATGTTTAAAATTTGAATATGAAGTTTCGGGGCACCTATGTTTCGATGCAAGGAAATTTCGGAGCAAAGGTTAAAATACCTCTCGACTATATAAAAGCTATTAAACAATAAATATGACCTTATTAATGATCGATAAATACTAATGATCGATGATGTACTAATTAATGGAATTATTCGAAATTAAATTAGCAATTTGCTTTAAAAATTAGTTTCGATATCTTGAATTTTTGTGTTGACGTTTCGAATGTTTGAAATTTTACTTTCGCTCTGAGCTTAAATGTATCAATAAAAATGCTTAAAAATTAAAAGTATATCTTTCTGTATGAAATGTAGAACTCTTGTATCGTTAGAAAGAAAAAGAGTTGGTAAAAATAAATAAGAAGCATAGATTTTTCACTTAGAAATCAACCATCTAAAGCCCTCATTACACGTTCTAAATTTTAATTCTGATTCAACATTTTTAACTTCATTTCCGTGGCTAAATATACATTTTAATGAGGTTGCTCCTTCCTTTCATCTTCACTGAGAACACTATTAACTAAAGGTAATGAATAGTTAACAGAATATAATGTTTGTATATACCTGTTAATTATGAAAGTTATATTACATACGGAGTAAGCAAACAACAAAACATAGGTCTACATCTTACGGCCCAAGAAGAGGGTAAAATTAACTTTATTCATAAATTTCAAAATAATAGGAAAGCTTTAGGATTTAGTATATTTTTATATTTTTCTTGTAAATTATTCGGTGAAATGGAAATAAAACCACCGCCATGTTTCAGTAAAGATGAACAGAGTAATATCAACGTAGGCTGATGAAATATAATGCAATCAATGACGTCAAATGAGAAGTTATTCACCTTTGAGCAAATTAACCATATTCCTTATGCTGGGAACGTCACCTTTCGCCCTACTTAAAGTTCAGAGGAGAGTAAAGTCAGACAAACACCACACACACACACATTTACTGCATATACGATTCCCTATATAAAGCCAATCAGTATTCTACCAAAACCTCGAGTACCTCGAGCATCTTCAGTGCCTTCAGTACCTTCAGCACCGTCTCTAGTTCCATAGAGGGACCTGCTGCTCGATCTGTCAGTTTGACAGTCTCCAGCCAAAGCTACAACTCAAGAAGGAATATAGTTTATTTTCTGAACATTTTCATCTTCTGACTGTGATAGAATTAAAAGTTGTAGAGGTTTCATTGAACATCTAACTTCAGCAAAATTCAGGTATGAATAAAGGATCTGCTTTATATTGTGAATTTTAACGTCTGGCATAATTTAGACTTTGTAAGTGTCACCTCCCAAACTACATTTGTTCAAACTTAAATAACTTCTTTAAGACCTGTTTGCTCTGTCCATCGTTAAAGAAAAGTGGTGTGTTTAAAATGTAATTAAGTTACGATTAATTTTCACTGGTAACAATCCCTTTCGTAGTCAAGTGAGTCTCAAGAATAGTTGAGCTTCGCTATGCCAAAACCTTAGTTTTAAGTCTGTACCATCTGACAAATTTACACCTTTTATACACTAACTTTTAAACAAATAGACACCAAATTTTGAGACTTTCACAATTTCAAGTCAAATTATCTGGTGATTTTCACAGAGTGGCATATAAAGTGAAACATGAGAGCCCTTGGTCTCTCTCCAAATAGTTTCGTTGTGAGCATACTCAATGTTTCTACTATATTTTAATACTATTTCTATAAACAATTTTCCTTCTTTAGTTTGGAGAAATAACATTGTGATTCTTAGTGTAACTAATTATATTACTTAGACTTATGGTTACTGGGCTTCCTCCCAACGTTTTCTCTACGACGGGCTTATGAACAGCGGACAAATATACGGGGAAGTGAAACATATAGCGCATTTTGAAATATACACTTCCTAATAATATGCAACGGGACGGGTGTAAGCCATAGTGCTGTTACCGCCCATACAATTCATTTTATCTTATTTAATAATATGCAAATAGATCTGGCAGTTGATAACAATGATGCTGCAATATTTGTTCTTTCTCTCGTTCTCTTGCGTTGAGTGGAATGGAGTATCATGTATTATTGAATAATAATTAAACATGGAATCTAATATTCTTTTATATATAGAAATTCTATAATATCTACCGTTTCTTCTTTTTGTGCTTCCCTTGTCCTTCCCTTAATCAACATCCGTAATAGTAGCGAAAATACACTCGTTAACATTAACGGCTTGCCTGCGTAGCCTAGTTGGTAGCGCGCTCGACTTCAGTGTGAACAGTCCCGGGTTCGATCCCCGGTGGGGGCTCAAAAATTTCGGTGTTGACCTAGCATCGTGATGACAATTGCGGAGTTCCTGTGAATAAAAGACAGTGGCGATCACAGTGAGGGTTTCAGCTCTCCTCCTCAACCCGTCTGGTCAGCGTGGGAGCAGTAGACCAACTCCTTCCTTCGGTGAGAGGCCTCATCCACTAGTAGATTGAATATGGTTGTGATTTATTTATATACTTGTTGAAAATTGAACATTTACGACTGAACAAATTTCTGCTGTCGAGGAACTAGAATAACGTTGTAGCAATATGGCTAGTAAGTATTTCTTACATTTTAATTTCGTCCTTTTCTAAGTATTAGAGGAAACATAATTAATTAACAAAATAAGTTCTTGCAGCTAAACATCCTTCAGCGAAATATCCTAGACCCGTTGAAAACATTTTTTCTTTTAAATTTAAAAGTAGTAGAGTAGTGGAGAATATATATATATATATATATATATATATATATATATATATATAT
>JAGDQP010001368.1:80463-124943 GCA_022664845.1 Lepisma saccharinum | reverse complement strand
GAATTACTTACATGAGGCAATACAAGGGCTAATTTAAGCTGGGTTCTACTTCACTTAAACATTAGCTTAGTCTAAATCTTAATCAACATAACTGGTACCCGCATAAGATTCACAGAAAACAGTTCCCTTCATTCGAACTAAAAGATAGAAGATCCTAGACGGTTGCTAAAAGTCTTTTTTTTAAATAGAACCCATTCTCTAATCCAGACCCTTTTCGGAGGGTGAGTGGTAAGTCTCGCTGCTTTATAATCAATGTGTGCCGGGTTCGATTCTCGGTGGAGACAAAAGGTTCCGCGTCGGTGTTAAACTGTAGGTCCCGTCCTTCTTACATATTCATCCGATGGAAAGCAATAGCAAATCATCCAGGACCAGGTGAGGTCAAATGAAGGTGAGGGTATGGTTAAGAATTGAAAACTACTTAAATCGCCCCTGATTTACTGTTATCGTGAGTTTTGTGCTCCTTGGGATCACATGATAACTTCGACATTTTGCCCGCATGTTAGTGCCTTTGATGGCTATAAGAATGCAAGATGTATCATTTTGAGGCGTTTCCAGTGCTCTGTGGCAGAAGTAACTAAACTGCAGTATTATATTGAAGTTTATATTATTCACAAGTATAAAACTACCTATCGAATGCAAGGCTTTTAACTTAAGCCACCGATAATGGCACCGTCCTATGGGAAATTTTAATTTGTAGCCACCCGCAATTTTCATTCAGTAGGGTAAAATGAATTTTATTGGCGGTAACAGCACTACAGCTGGAGTGCGAGTCTATTTGCTAACTTCAGTAAGTCATCAATTACTTCCGACCCCACAGCGCTAGTTGTACAACTGCTTTAAATGCAATACTTTTGATATGATAAAGAAGGTAGAGGTACTCTCCTCTGCGATGTCCACGCACTCTGAACGGCATATGGGGAATACATACTTGTCCTTCGGACGGAATGCTATATAAAACTATGCTATATTACTTACGGGTGGGGGGAGCACGCCATATCGCTCAGCTTAGCGAGCGAAGGCACTTTAAAAGTCAGCTTCTTCCATTCTTATTCAATTACAGTCCTCTTTTTACAGGAAATAGCAGCCCGAGCTTTAGATACCTAATGGCCATGGATAATATTCAGTTCAATTTTACAGGAATTAGCGACCATGGACACGCATGTTTGGAGATGCACGAGAAACTCGTCCTGCATTGAAGTATATGAGGCGAATAAGTACGAGTTTTCCTTATCCTTTCAGTTTTTGAGCGTTGTACGTTGCCAGGTGAATTCTAGACTTGACCAGGCTATGATAGATTTCATTTGGGTATTGGCGAGAGTATAGCCAGGGGATTTGAAAATACTTATCATATTCGACTTCGCGCCAACTTGTCATGCCAATCTCCTGACAAGTAGCAACTACTGAATTCCTTGTGCATTCAGATTAGTAATGAGCGAAAATAGCAGTCACTGATTCTATCGCAGTGAAGGAAATATCACGATCACTTCTGTGAGTGAATCTCTTCTTATACTGTGATTCGCAGCAATCACCTTGTAAAGCTTCGCTCGCGGTTTCTATCAGCACGACTTCACTTGACTGCCTTAGCACCCCTTCACCTCTCTCGTCCTACTAGACATTATACAACGACAGTAAACGCATCCCATATGGCCGACAGCAACATTCGTTCACCCTCTCCCTCCAAACTTAACGCAGCTTATCTCATAACGTGTTAAGGACAAAAATGACAGTGTATAATATTACAATTGTTATCGGAAGGAAGAGTTGTTGGTTTTGTTGTATTCGGCAAGATATATATATTCATTGAAGATGTGCCCCACAAAGTAAAGAAAGAAGTCTAGGCTTTGTGTTCGCCCAAGTTACCCTCTCAAAACTTGTTTTCAACATTGTTTTATCGGACAGGTGGAAGGTGACATCCTTCATCCCCGCGAACTCCCAACCATACCATATCTCGTAAATAATAAAGGTCTTCCTTTAAACTGCTCTGTAGTGAGTGAGAAACAGCATTCACAGTCTTGCACTACTAGAGTGATAAGCCCCTATCACAGCGAAACAAGCAAGCGCAAGGTGTACGTGAATCACTGTTTAATCACTCCCAATCACAGTCTAACATCACTGAGTGAAGATGAACGCTCACGTTTTAACCTGTGAGTGACAAATCGCTGTTTCGCTCATCACTAATTTAAATATTGGTTCGAAGTACTGAATATCGATTCGTTTTTATTTGGTGTTACATGCTCATGTTGCTGGGAGGGGCTACTAATGTTTAGATTTTCCCGTCAAGTCCTGCTCTCTGGACACATGGATTCTCTTTGGTTACAAGATCCAGTCAAGTACTTTACAAGGTATCCCGTGACACTAACCCCTCTATACTGAACGAACGGACCATTGCTTTCAATACAGAACTCAAATATAGATTCTATGCGAACAGACAGTTTTAGAAGCAGATACCTCAAGTAATGGTTACTATGGTTATTTTCGAGTCAAATTTAGTGTACACATTTGAAACGAACCGATGGTTACAATGTCAAGGTCGAAATCTTGAAGTGAATTCACAGCTATTCCGGATTAATAATAATTTTTGGTATTTATTTCTATTAGTTACTTTCATTATATGGCGTTAAATGTACAGGGTTATTCAAAGTGAATGGTGCGAGAAGAAATGTTACCTGTGACTGTTGTAATGAATTTGTGGAAATACTGGTGTTACATGAAAGGTCAACTCGCGATGTTTTATTTAGGAACACTTGGGTACGATCCGTTTTCGCAATTGCCCACTACTGGCGCTAGTGTACAAAATGGCTGCATCAGCGACAGAGAAGACGTGCCATTGTTCAGACATTTTTTTTGGGTTATGTAAAGGATAAGGTAAGATGTACGGATCTCCACTTCACAGGACTTAGGCAGTTGCAGCAGCGGATACATGACGCATTCCTATCCATTGATAATGCTATGCTCTTGTGGGTTTGGCCAGAACTGATCATCGTCTGGATATCTGTTGCATCAAAAACGTGGCCCATGTCGAACATCTGAGTGTTGTGTGTGTGTCCCTACAAACCTTGGAGCATTTCTTTTTCATGGTCTGCACCATTAATTTTGAACCACCCTGTATATTAAAAATATTATGTTTAATACTTTTGATGCATAGAATGGAGAATGTGTCGCAAAATGGAGTGATTTGTACCAGGGTGTATTTTTCGGAGCAGGGGCGCAAAGCCGTATATCCAAATAGGTTAATCTAAGTGGGTTATAATGTATTTCATAACTAGAGCCCTGATGTTTAGACACTAAAATCCGTGAAAATCGGCACTAACATCACAGAAACGGGCACTAGAAATTTCGAATAAGGTCAAGAAATGTAACTGAACTTGTAAAACTTTCACAAATAACTGTTTGTAAGTACCATAAGATCAATTTTTTTAAATTAAATTCAGCTATATTTTTATTTCCCGGATGCGTTGTGATCCACTTCAGCAACACGAAAAACGTATAACAAGAGGACTCTGAGAAATAACAGTTGACCATTTATAAAAGGAAAGAAATATTGGGAATATTTAACTTATTCCTGGCAAGTCACTTTGTCCTACATGTTACACCATCTTCTTTGTTATAAAAAATCAATCAACAGCAGATTACGTAGATGATATAGATTTTTGTGAGCCATCATCAGAGGTTCTCAATAAAATTAATTCTGCATGTTCCATCTTGTTTCTCCAGTTAAAAAAATAAGAAAATTAATCTCAGAGAAAAAAGTCAGTGCTTTGAAAAAAAAAAAGTTTGTTACAGTTTCAAGTACAATTAGGAAAAATGTGGAATTGTCATTTGAGCAACATATTTCAACTCCATCGACCAGTGGTGAAGCCTCGTCTCCTAGTGCTGAATATAAAGATTTGATTCAGAAATTAAAAAGAAAAATGTATAAAGTATCTGATAAAGAAACCAAAGTGAAAATTTTCAGCCTTCGTCCTAATTCATGGAGTAGAGAGAGAAAGAGGGTAAAGAGTTTAATGTTTCAGAACATTTAGTTCGATTAGCTAAAGAAGTTACAAGCGAACAAGGAATTGTACCTGAAACGTTCTGAAGTTTTCAGAAGCAAAAAGGCTAATCCAATGTAACCGTAAATTCAAAAATAAAAATCCAGATATGAAGATTCGAAGATATGAATTCTACGAACTAAGACCTCAATGGTGTGTTTAAGCAGGTAGATCTGGAACACATTCTATATACCATCAGAATATCAAATTAATGATTTGGTGCACACTTAAAAGTAGACTACAAAGATCTGCTAGATATTATAGTTTGTGACATTAACAATTAGAAATGCATGATTAGTGATTGTGATTTATGTCCAGGGAAAGAGACTTTGTCTGATACGTTTTTTTAGTCGGAAGAAGGTGATACAGTGCCGGACAATATCACTTTTAAACAGTGGGATCTCATCAGAAAAAAACAGAACTAGTAACTGTAATAAAGCCAAGAGATGAATTTTTCGAGATGTTAAGTGATGAGCTTATTGCATTGAAAAAACACTACTGTTTCAAAAACTAAGATTTCTGAAAGGAAAAAAAAAATTAACTGAAGACGAAACTTATCTTGACCAATTTTTCTGAAAATTAAATTTTATTGTACAAGATGAGGCCCAGGGTCATCACTGGGCCAATCGCCAATTCATCCATTTGCATGTTATTTTAAACATGATGGTAAAGTGAAAAGCCAGTGGTTCTGTAGTATTAGTGATACTTTAGGACACAATACAGCTACAGTCCATTACTTTCAGCAGCATCTAGTAAACCATATCAAAGTACATCATCCACATATTAAAAAGTTTATTTTTCTGATGGGGCCGCTAGTCAGTAAAAGAACAAAAATTTTTTTTACTAATATGTCACCACAATTCAATTCGAGGCTGAGTGGCATTTTTTTTTTGCTTCATGTCATTGCAAGAATGCCTGTGATGGAATGGGAGGTACCACAAAACGAAAAGTAACTAAAGCGAGTCTCCAGCGACCTTTAACCAAATATTGACACCAGCAGAAATGTTTGAATTTTGTCAAGAACATTTAAAAGGAATCACCTTCACATATATAAAAAAAAGACATTCAGCACCACAACAGTATGCTCTTTCATAGATTTGAAAACTGTAACAATTAGTGGTACAAGGAAGTTTCATTGTTTTGTCCCTCTCTCAGAGAGTAGTCGTAAGTTCTCCGTTACTTCACGATGTACAGTATATGAAATTCATTCCACTACAAAGGCTCTACAACATACGCTTCATACGAGAAATTCTGTTGCATGTATATATGATGGTCAGTGGTGGCTGGCAGAGGTGAATGAGATCAGTGACGAAAATGAAGATCTGCGTGTAACATTTTATCATCCTGCAGGACGAAGGATTGCTTTTAAGAAAAACGAGAAAGACAAGACCTGGGTGCCCATGAACAAGTGTTTTTGACAATCTTGTATCTATCATACAAACTTTGTTATAGTGAATAAGTAAACCTCAGTAACTTATACAGTGGAACCTCTTTAATTCGAACCTGACGGGACCATGCAAAATACTCGAACTATCCAAAATTTCAAGTTGTTGAAGTTCATTTACCATGTAAAGTACGTGAGCTACTTAATATGTAAAAAAGAAGGTAAGTTTAAATATAATAATAAATATTAGTTTAAATCAAATTGTAATTTATTATTGATAAGATGGCTACATATCTTGTGATTTTTAAGGTCCTGTAACTTGACTTGTAGATAAATCTCAAAGATGAAATTTATACAGCAGTATAATAGACAGTAGAGGGTTGTAAAAATTTCAGATTTTTAAACTTTCTTCCAACAAAGATACAAGGCGTCGAAATTTGGATATATATTTTTTTTTTTTTTCAATTTTTCAAAATACATAATTTGAAAAGGGAGCAAATCTCAGGGTTGAATTGTTTTTTCAATAAAGCACATTTCGGTAGCTACAAACTCTTAAAATTAAGCCTGAGATTACATTCCTTCTTGGGGTGATCAGTCTTGTGAAACTGAAAATTTGCCACTTTCGATGTCAAATGGAGGGCTTTGGACCCCTTTGGATACAATTTTCATTAAATGTACCAGACATAATATTTAGGTTCTTTCTGAATAAAATGGTTTTTGTTTCACGAACTAGGGTTAATCAGTTCTGAGTGATATAAGTTAACGCAACAATCAGCGTTCATTGTAAAACAACCAAAAGTAATAAAATTCATTACTGGGTTCATGAACATAAGTAATGTTCATTTTGAACTACCAACATATTAAGGTAACTGCACAAAAATTCTTTATAATAGTTGATAATGCAGAAGGCCGCACTTGTTCGTTAACGAAGCCCCACGGGAGAAAATCACCTAGTGTTAAGTTCAGTGATCGAGATGACCAGGCAAGAAGGGATAGATTCACATTCAGATTGACAGGAATGCAATTGACTGGCTGTAACTGCAGCTTCCTCAAGCATTCAAGGATGTGTTTGTTACCATTTGATTGTTAAGGTACACCGAAAACCCATTGACTCACCGATATTGTCTACAGTATCCTTACTTTGTAATACTTTTAAAATTTAACAAAATAAAATTATTCGCCATTCATTCATCACATATGGCAGAGGATTGCGGAAGTATGACCTATTGTTGATCGCTGATATTCTTCTGCTTTACATACAGGAGGGTAAGAAGTAGGAAAACGCCCAGTCGCTACCTCTCGTTTCTAAGACATTTCTAAACAACCCTCCCACATTACCAAGTTTCTTCTTAGGTTTAATGTGTAATGTCGTTCAGCTTTTGGTCACTTCTTTAATGCGAGAAATTTTTAACACGGCACCAGTGCAGCAGTAATAAAATATTTCCCATCAACTGTTTTCTGCCGCAGTTTAGTATCAATAATAAACGAAAGGTGAAAAAAGTAATATTAATTTCAAGGTATTAGTTGCCGACTGCTTGACATATTGTCCAGAATGGACCTTGTGTTTTCTAGTTGGCAGAAAGTAATGCTGGATCTTTCACAGAGTAGTCGAGCTTCATAACCTACTCTGCAGCCCGTTTTCCACAACATTCATCTAGACTTAGATTAATTAATATGATCACTCACTTTCATTATTTTTTAATAATTGTACAACTATTTGGAAATTCTAAAGGAAAAAAAAATAAATAGGGCGCTACAGTGACCTGGAATCGAACACAGATATTCCACAATTTTTGCAAACCGGGTGCTGTACTAGTTCAGCTTCCACCACTAGAGCACTGGTCGGATACCGGGAAGATCAATGGGTGTATTCGCAACATGTTGTGACGTGAGCCATAGCGCGGTTGATGCTGCAACGTTGTTACAAGACTATATTCCGTTAGATGACACCACGTTTTATTATTATTATGTTTTAATACTACGGGTAATAAACAGTTTCGTTTTTATTGTGGTCATTGCGATCACGGCCTGACTTGTCGGGAATAGGTCCCCAGGTTAGTTGATCGATCACTGTAACGCCTTTTTTTCGTGCATTATTCGACTTGTTGCCTTGTGATGAGTCTACATTAAGCCAAATTTCTGTGCGTGTACATGTTGGTGAGGTCTCTGAGAACGGCGAAATCATAGGTAGTTTCTTTGCTACTCGGAACTTTGAAACAAAACGAGACAAAGAGAATACATACGTGTCAATGCTTACTACACAAACTAACTAGTATATTTGTTGACACAGTGGACTACAGTATGTTTAAACATATAAAAGCATGCTGTCACAACTATTTTGCAATATTAGTGTTACCACTTTTCACAGTGTTTCCAGATATTGACAACTAAAATAGTTTATTAGCTTTGTGGGATAAACTCAAGATTCTTCGTTGATAAACTTTAAAATTGCCTAATACTGGAATATATATACTGAACTGTATTTAAAAAAATGTCCTTGATGGAAACCTTTACAAAGTAATCTAACGTTTTGCCACAGTAGGAAAGAAAAATGTTTTTAAAAAAAGTGTACCGGAAATATTTCATGCTGAGCAAGTACGTATTTGGGCGACGCGACGGTCGAAACACCGACAAACCTGTCTCACAAGTTAATGAAAATAATAAAATTTTAGACCACCGGGGGTGCACAACCGTGGGAATACTGCTCCAGAGAATGCTTGGAATTTTGGAAATACCTTAGTTTATTTGGGGATTCCCTTGCACACCCATTCCACAATTTTGGAATATGCATTTTTGGATAGAGCAGGTTTGACGTCTGAGAGTACCTTGACCTAGCAGTACTTCTGTTAATAGTATACGAACCATTTATGCACCTTCGATGGTCCGGTTTTTTTTCTTATCATGTCCGGAATCTTGAGGTAGGTTTATCGGTGTTATTTTGCAACACCCTGTATATACATATAAGGAACGTAATTATAGCTTCCAGTAAACAGCGATAGCAGCATTGTAAAATGATTGAGAGTTTGTAAATCGTTTCGGGTCTTCTAGGTGCTTTCGTATCTTTAAACATACTGTAGCACATTGTAACAACAAATATACTAATTTGTGCAGTAAGTATTGACGCGTAGTTATCATCTTCGTCTCGTTTCCTGTTTTCAAAGTTCGGAGTTACCATGAAGTGGCCAATGATTTCGCTATACAGAGAGTCCTCACCATACACAGAATCTGGAGAACCTTGAATATTCAGGGAATTTTATAAATCAGGACCACAGTTGGTAAGAGTGGCTCCAGCAAGGCGGAGGTCGTGGGTTCGATTTCCACTGCTGACGAAATTTTTTCAATATGTTAAATTCCTCTGTTTTAAGGAAATTATCTTTTTTACACTTGTGAAATACCAATAATAGAAGATGCTTCGAATGAGTGGTGATGGGATTTAAGAAATATATCATTGCGTATTGTATGTTCTACTGTACTAAGAACTCAGAGAATTAGGAGAAAATTATCATGGAAAACTCGGAATTTCAAGCTACAAAATTAACACTATGAAGCACAAGTATGTTCTGTGAGAACAGTTTGAGAAAAAAATCTTGTATTTGTGCTGCGTGAAACTGATGTTGTTTTGGTCTTTGTGTGCTTTTTGTCCCATCTTCAAATGTAGCACACAAGTGTGCGTTCAATCCTGTGGATGTCGAAGTTGCCTGAACTGCTTCATTGCAAGAGGAAAGATACAAAGAAAATTTAAACCGATGGTAGTATAAAGGACGACAGTGAAAGGGAAGATATGAAAGTCCGTCAGTAAATAAGTTAAGATTTCTCATGGCTGTTTTCACTGTTGCTAGATAATACGGTCGGAACTGGTATATCTTCTGCTTTTATGTACATATGTATTAAGGTGCGGTTTCGTTTGTGCATACGAACATATATGTTTATAATAGGGTCGTTGCACTCAAATTGATTTAAAAAAAAAAAAAACTTTTGTCAACTTATCCCAATTTGGTATAAAGTAATTTGACTGTGTTAGAAGTTAATACAATTTTCTTCCCATTAGATCGTATGATTACAAAATGGACGAAAATTTAACGCCAAAAATTGATATTTTTTGATTAATGATAGGGTGGCAAGATGTACGTTAGTTCGTTTTAAAAATAAAATGGATTATCTATCATAGGGTCTTACGGCGTCACCGCGAAAAATTAGCCCTGGTATTGAAAAAAATGACTATGTTCAGACCTTGTATTCATAACTTAAGGATAATCTAAAGCAACGATCTCCAACAAAAGATGGTAGCACTATCTTCGTATATGTCTAATGTGTTCTTATCGTTGCACGAAATTTTCTTGCTGCTCCTATCAACTCAAGCCTAGCGAGTTCAGACTTTCAGGGAAGATAGTTCATAACCAATTCAAGAGCATGATCGATGCCTTTTTTTTTTTCGTTTTCATTGTTGTTGTGATAATCGAAACCTATAACAATGAAGCTCTTTCAACAATGAACAAAAAAGAAAATTAAACAACGGCATCGACCATGCTCTTGAATTGGTTATGAACTTTCTTCCCTGAAAGTTTGAACTCTCTAGGTTTGAATTTGTAGGAGCAGCAATGAAATTTTGTGTAAGAGTGAAAATACATTAGGCATATACGGAGGTAGTGCTACCATCTTTTGTTGGAAATCGTTGCTTTAGATTATCCTTAATGAAAATACACTGATACGGCTTATAACTACACTTTATTTCAAAAACCACATAAGCGTAACATTTTGTGTTCTGAACATCTTTTTCATACAAAATATTCGTATTTTTATTAACTTATGAATTTTAAGTTTGAGAAAACATATTTTTGGACGTAGGTGTGTGATCATAGTTGTTCTTTTTTTCCCCAGAGATGCTGAAGATGCTGTTCATGCCCGAGATGGATATGATTATGATGGCTATAGACTTCGCGTTGAATTTCCAAGAGGTGGTGGTCCTGGAGGATTTCGAGGGGGAAGAGGAAGAGGGCGTGGTCCACCAGCTAGAAGGTCTCAATACAGAGTTTTAGTTACTGGTAAGTTGCCTTTTTTTTAAAAAAAATACAAGTTAAACTATAGTAGACATAAGAGTTGGAAGGTCAGTCATTGCGATTGAAGCTACGTGAGAAGGATTTTCGTCATTTACACCGGTGAATGATAGGATGTTGGCTAGCATAAAGATAGTGAAAGTTATCTTCCTCGCTGAGAGACTTCATATCTCTAACTTGTGATCGGCTAGTAACCACAGATACCGGTCATCATACTAAGCTGTTGCTGTGGTGAACTTTGTGTTCTGTTCCGTAAGACCTCTTCGTTTGCTTGTGTGTGTCCATCTCTTGTTGCTTCCTCTCCGTTTGACACTATTTTTTTTTTGTGGGTGTGTGTGTGTCAAAGTGTGTTTTAATGATGTGTCTGAGGATAAGCTTTTTTAACAGTTGTATCGAGCTTGGTTAAAAAGGAAGATACTATATGCATGGACATAGTTTGTAAGTATTACTTATGATATTTACTTAGAAAATATATTTTATTTCTAGAAGTAGGAGTTCTGATGCAGCAATTATAGTCGTTATCTCGTTGAAATTGCTTAAGCATGTCAGAGGATGTTGTGGTCCCCGAAGCTCTTGCTAAATTTTAATGTGACCGATGGGCAAAACAAGGTTGGGCATCACTGCTTTATTCGTCGAAAATCCATCATTGTTTGACGACGTAAATTTATTGTTCATGGTAACTTTTGCAATTGAGACCGTACTTACTTTTAACTGTAATAAGCTTCGTACTATAATTCAAAAGTAAGGACGTAATAATTTGTGACGGATAATAATGAAAATGGTTACTTCATACTTTTTGATTGAAACAGTGTTTTGACTTTGAAAACTTTATTCAAATACTAAGATATTAATTCTTAAATCAATGTGATATGACAACAAGAAAAATGTAAAAAGTTGGATGATTGTCGGAAATAGAGGATGTTTTCTTCATTGATACTGAAGTCATGAGTTCGGTCGTAATAGTTCTGTGAGAAGACAATTTTATAATAAGCATCTAAGAAATTGATGTGAATGCTTATAGAAAGGTATTAATATCTTTGATATTAAAATATTAGGAAATAGAAGAATATTTCCAATGTATTTAATTATATAATGCTAACAAACAGCGAATGACTGTTTACATTGTTGCAGCAAGCAATGTTAAAGATTATAAATCTGTTAATTGGAGGTTGAATCTTACTTGATTCTAAGAATATAATATTTACAGAGTTAAAACAAATACAAGTTACGGCTAGTCGATTATAAACAATAGGGTGGGACCTAAAAACCCTATTAAAAAAAAAAAACTAACGGGGAGTCCTGAAAAGTTGTGGTTACTCGTTTACTCGTCAATAATAACGTGGTATAATCGTTTTGGCCTAGGACAATATCTTATGGCTGCGCATTTACCTCAAAATTTCATTTTTTTAAAAATGTTGATAACGTTATTTTCGTGTTCGTAAAAAAAAAAAAAAAAAAAAAAAAAAAAAAAAAAAAAAAAAAAAAAAGGCTATGGGAAAAATAACCGTCAGAAGTGTATTGTCGGACGGAAATAGTTGTAAATATGCTCAAAAAACTTGTTAATAAAAACCTTGTATGAGAGGCACTCTTACGCACTTCGTCGTTTGTCGTATGAGTCCTTTCCTACCTGAAATTACGAAAAGTTCGGATACCGAAATCGACCATGCTTCCTAGAGTTACAATAAGTTCGAAATGTCAAGTGCATTTAAAGTCTGAATCGAGCCCACACCATCGACTCTGTAACACTGCAGGAGCGTTATTTTTCATAAATGGTTAAAGAGGACTTGACAGTCGTCCATCCCCCGCTGTAAGCTCCTCAAGAAACTACGTCACCAGGCTACTTTTGCATAAGAAAACGAAAGCCTTGTTTTTTGTTTCTCGCACCCACTCACACAGAAAGGTAAAAAAAAAAAAGATTCCTATTCCTTTCCAAGTGGGTTTTAAATTTGTTGTTTACACCTTCCTTTTAAAAAGCACGTGTTTGCTTCTTTATTACTGATTGTTTCCATCTCCTCTCTCTTCCTGTCACCGTAGAGGAAATGCGAAAAGATTCATGGCCATTTGAGGCTTCGAAAAGATTCGCCGTTTACCAGGAACGTCGAGCTGCACAATATCATTCTCTTTCTTTCTGTCTCTCTCTTTACGCATCTTTGTGTTTTCTTTCTACGCATCTGAGAGAGTGAGAGACTGTTTTGATTGGCGTTTGCAAATGCTTATTTTCACAGTTCTTGTTTCTTGGGGGTAAAATAATTAGAGGGGGAATTGAGGTGTTTTAGCTGTAGTGTTGAGACTGAGGTCATGATGACAATCTGAAAGAAAAACAATATATTGAGCTCTTGCGTAGCCTAGTCGGTAGCGCGCTCGACTTCAGTGCGAGCGGTCCCGGGTTCGATTCCCGGTGGGGGTTCAAAAATTTCGGTGTTGACCCAGCATCGTGAGGACAATTGGGGAGCTGCTGTGAATAAAAGACAGTGGCGATCACAGTGAGAACTTCGACTCTCCTCTCCCAACCCGTCTGGTCAGCGTGTGAGCTGTAGACCTCTCCCCCCGTGATTTATATATATATATATATATATATATATATATAAATCACAGCCATATTCAATCCACTAGTGGATGAGGCCTCTCCCCGAAGGGAGGAGTTGGTCTACTGCTCCCACGCTGACCAGACGGGTTGGGAGAGAGATATATATACATACAAGTCTTTATCGGGAAGTTTCTTAAAACGAAGGTGGTGTGCCAAGGCAACACACGCGCAATTTTCACTCGGTACGCGAGCGTAATTTCGAAAGTTCAGGAGCTTCCTTTTTTGTGTTAGTGTTGAATTGTGTGTGGTGTTGATTCTATTTCTGTTATCGAGTTGTCTGTAGAATAGTTTCCGTCTATTTAGCAATTTTCGAAGTTTCATTTGTTGTTCGTTGTGTTTGTATGCCAAATGTTTGTAGTATTTGTTTTGTATGCCAAATGTTTGTAGTATTTGTCAATGCCAGCTAATTGCATTAGCTAACAAAAAAGTTTTGAGCCCGATCAAAGTATTTTCTAGAGGTATATTCAAATATGGCACCTACGAAGCAAAACAATTTTTGGCTGATGTATATAGGACAACTACGAGCCAAGCAAGGAGAGTTTAAAATGAATTTTACGAATTTCGCGAAAGTTGTTCAGGAAGGGGACGGGTTTCGCGGGTGATGGCTATCTCAATGAAAGGAATAATAACATTCTAAAATTTTAATTTTTTTAGCCAAAATTCGAAATTTTGAGGCAAATGCGCTGCCATAAGATAGTCCTAAGACAAAACTATTTTATTTTAACACGTTAATTTTTTAATATATAGATTATTGACAGGTAACCACAACTTTTCTGTACTACCGCGTTAGCGATTTAAAAATAAAATTTCTAGGCCCCCCCACCCTAGTTGAATTTTATTTTAATTATTGCCTCACCCCAGTAAACATTATGGGGAGAAATGCATGATTTATCTTCAGAAGTTCCAAATCATGGAGATTTGGGTAAAAGTAAAGATAGCACTTCGTACAGATTAAATAAGCCACAGCGTAACGGAACCAAACCATTTCACAATATTTACTTAGGGTACAGGTTGTCTTATATTTACCTCAAGTATTACACTAGGTAACAGTGATTTTTCAATGGCATTGTTTTACCCGTTTTCTGTTAGTAACATTAGGTTATTGTCAACACTTGAGTAATGTCCCTGTTATTTTATTTCTGAAACTGGAAGTTGCTGTGTGCCCAAAGAAGATCTAAGGAAAAAGTTGTATTTTGTCTGGTTATTTGTCATCAATGTTAATTAGTATTCTTGTTACTATGTACTTCTTTCTTTGACACATGATATGCGCTCTCACTTTTGTTTTTTTATTTACATCACAGATCGTAGTTGGATTGGACTATGATTACATTGATAATTCCAGATAGGCACTCTCATTTCCGGATTCAAGAATTAAGTAGGAGAGTCAACTAAGGTGTTACCATTAATTGCATTGAATTGTTATTCAGTCGCTATTTAAGATGATTCGCTCGATGTAGGGTCTTAACGTGTCAGACTGCTTCATTGAGAGAGTGTCAGGTTAAACTGCATCGACTTGTCGCCTCATTTATCACTTTCGAGATGTTCACTACTTAAGTAGCTTCCCAAGTAGTATCACGATGCTGGGTTAATAGCGAACTCCTTCGGAGATCTGCGGCTCGGACTACATGCACAAAAAGCGGGACTATCATGTATTTGGGTAAGCAGAAGCTGTTGTAGTTAAGTTATCGTTTTGAATTCTTAATAAGCCAATCTTGGCGTCTGTTCCGTTCTTGAATAAATTTTAAATGCGTATATTTCGAAGTGGTCTGAAACTACAGAAACTTATCCTAACTTTCAGGTAGTCTTTAACTCTGTGGCTTATGAAACTCGTAAGTTCATCGCGCAATAACAAGCGTTCGCCATTGGATTCTATCCTGGGCAACATCAAGCCACTTTTCGTCACGAACACCTACTTATCGGAGATCCGTTCAAATATTCTCCTCACAACAATATCTTTCTCCCTTCGTGAAATATAGTCTTCGTATCTCCTGCATCAGAGCTACCTGGCCGTCCTGTTTTATTCTCGCAACCTCGGGTAAATCGTACATTCCGTGGAGTTCATTATGGAGTCTCCTCCATTCTCCTGTATTTTTGTCCCGTTTTTGCCTGTATTCTGTCTTAAACCTTATTTTCAAACACGTAATTTATGCCCATCTGCTAGGGCCATACTCCAACTTCCGTAACCGTGTATCACTATTTATTTTGGAGAGAGGGGTTTAGACCTTTCAGTATATAATGAGTTCTGTCATATTTTGTTTTTGAAACTAATATTGATAATGGAACACACTGTGCGTCGTTATACAATGGGTGCTGCTGTTTGCTTTTCGCCTCGCTTCATAATTAGAGGCTTATTGATAGTTTCTTAAAAGCCTTTGTCGGTATTTTATCCGAGCTGTTAATTCTTGGCGGACACTGTGCACTCCCATGTGTTGTATACGAGAGAACTGTTACACAAGACTAAGTCTTACTTAAATAAGAACTCGCGTACCTTGAAAAAGAAAAGTTATCCTGTAACTTTAAGTAACATAGTCCAAAGTAAACATAGCATTCAGACGTGTATTCTTCAATTGGATCCCAGCAATCTTTTGCGTCATCTTAATAAAGAATTTAATTTTAATATGAAGGTTTATTTTATTTAATAGTGGTTAGGACACAGTAGCCATGAACACTTTATAGTATGAGGACCGCTTTGCAGAATTTTTATTCGTGCCCTTGTATCTGTGTACTGATCCCATTGTTTCTCTCCTTTGTAGGTTTGCCTCCTTCTGGTAGCTGGCAAGATCTAAAGGATCATATGAGGGAAGCTGGAGACGTGTGTTTTGCAGATGTGTTTAAAGATGGCACTGGTGTAGTTGAATTTCTCCGGTATGAAGACATGAAGTACGCCGTGAAGAAGTTGGATGATTCCCGGTTTCGTTCCCATGAGGTAAGATTATTATCTTTGTTACATATATTTGTATGTTTTTATAAGATTCTAACACTTGATCTGTTCAGTTCTTCGTTGTGCACATATTTCTTGCATAATAAGGATCCACGAGTAATTATGAATTGCGTAGTCTGCGTTTAAGTGTTTGTTGCCATTCGGAATAGTTTCACTGCGGTAAGAAATATACTCACGCTTTGTAAATTTTCTAGTTTAATTGGCTCTATAATTTTGAGGGAAACTCAGGGAAATTGATGAGATGGACCTGTCCACAGTCGGTAAGAGCACTGCCTCGGCAAGGAGGAGGTCGTGGGTTCGATTCCCACTGATGGGATTTTTTCAATATCTTAAAATCCTCTATTTTAAAGAAATTGTTAATGTAAAAGATGCTTGGACTTGCGTGGTGGTGGGATTATTAGAGAAAGTCAATGCATACTATTTACATGTATCACTGTACTAAGAACTCGGGGAATTTTAAAAAAAAAAAAAAAAAAAAACATGAAAAACCTGGAAAACTCAGGGATTTAGTAGACACCATGAGTAATTAGTTCCAAGACCAGTGTGACAGCAGGTTTAGGCTTGCTTATTTAATTTATTTAATATTCTAGCCTCATCCGTTAGTAACAATAATGTCAGAAAAAATTCGTTGTAACACAAAAGATGTTACATTTCATTACCCATGACAGGACAGATAACGGACACTCGAAATCAGCTTCCTCTTTTTCACTACCGCCATAACGAGCCGTCTGAAGGTCACTCAAAAAGCACACATCCTCATCAGTGCTTTTAGGAAAAAAGGTCAACCGAGCATGTGACACTTGTGCTTGAGGGAGCTGGAAGCAGGAGCACTATTTTTATTTGAAAAATGGAACACCGGAAAAACACTGGTTGAAGTAACATCACGAAATTAAAGAGGTTATCAAAACTTTCTTTTTAGAACTGAATTTTGCAGTTTCTTTTTCTTTGATGTCAGATTTGAACGGTTCTAGTGGGGGAGAGTCGAATTGTGCAATCTAAAATTTTCTTCTGAACCTCACAGGTCGAATGTTAGCGTTCTTTCGCCCGGTAACAGACTTGTTCAAATTTGTCGGTGTCTGTTACAGGGTCTACTCGAGAAGAGTCCATTAATGTGTGTATGAACAAAATCCAATTCGGTACTGCGTGTGTCCGTCACATGTGTGTGTGACTGATTGCGAGTAGTTTATTTTCAAGTGTTTGATTTTCAAAAACCAAAAACTTCTGTTCAAAAATTGCATCCACTAGTAAGAAGACAGCAATGTAACCAACATGGCGAGACGTTCATTCAAAAGAATGGCCATATTTAATTTAAAAGGGGGCGAAGAATGCATAACGTATACCTACGAAAAAGAATTTTGACCGAATTGTATAAGGTCTTTGAGCAACTTTGACAGAGGTCGAATGGATTATGATCGGGAAATTGGTGGAATGATGAAAGTAGAGGAAACGTGATCGAACCAAGGACCCCACGCACCAGAGATGGAGTGCTCTACCAACGATGTTTCACCGTGACCACTCCATCTGAAAGGTTCACTGACACCTCAGCCCACGTGAATGGTTGATCACATTTATTCTCACAATTTGTCATCAAATTACGTCGAATCATGCATCTGCTTCTTACATGGATACTACGCGAAGAACAAAAGCATTGCTGGATGGGTTGTGTATACCACTAATACCCATTTACTGCTAATTACAAAAAATAAAGACTTCCAGAGTGATAAGCGTTCACAAATTCACCAGATATTTGTGTAGCACAAGTAAAAGATACCTTTTTACCTAGAATCTACGCAAAAGGGGGCAATATTTACGTTCTGCATGATTATAAGTAATTTTACTGTTTGTAACACTAATTATCGCCATTCATTTTTTTTTTTTTTTTTTAGTTCAGCACTATCCTGAACATTAGAGTACATTTTGAAGTAATGTTTCCGCCACTATTTTTCAGACTTTTTAATTATTACTTAGGAAATACTGTGTTCTTCAATACCCAGAACCAATTATGTTCACGAATGATAATTCTAAAAGACAATCACAATGTGTGTGTTGAAAATTTTGTCAGATGTCTTATATAAATAAAAACAACTAGGTTTGCCTGCATGGCTTTACCTGAACTTGTGAGTTGTAACGAAACACTAATCAAAAGAAAGTGTCGGAAAATGTGTTAATAAGCAAATCGTGCCTGGATTTCCAATTAAAAAATCTCTCTTTTAGTAGATATAGACAAACACTTTATGGAAAATTAATAGAACATTTTCGCAAACTCGAAAAGTTTATGCCCTTAACTCACTTTGCACGTCAGTAGAGCCCGAATGTTGGGCAAAATGCCTTCTTAATATTAGAGATATTAAATAGACCTGAATAAGGTTTATTTTGTAGTCCTAGGAGGTTACACGCAGTTTTTTTTCTCTCTCCTGCCTATTTCCATTCTTTTTACTATCAAATCTACTGTATTTTCATGACTACCCCCTTTTTTTGGAGTGGGGGAGAAGAACTAAGAATTAAGTATTACATAACCAGGGGTAGTATGAATTTCATTTTCAAAAATGTATATTACATATGTTATAAAATGGGATTCAAGAAAAACATTTCTCCAGTTTGACAAATATCGGATCGGGCGTAAGCCATAGTGCTTTTACCGCACGTAAAATTCATTTTATATTATCCATTTTTGACAGTGCTTTTCAGTTTTTGCGTGCTTTATGCTTACTGCATTTTTGGCACTGTATATATTTGTAGTACCTGTTCTTTCAAGATTTTTGTGCTGAAACTTCTGGGTTCAAGTAACCGCCATAAAGAAAACTTGCACAGTATGGGTAACCAAAATTGATCTTGGAAGACCAAATAAACCGGTGTTTTTGTTTTAAAACTTGGTCTAAATTACTATTCCATTTTCTGGTTCCTAATAAAAATACTAATGCAGAATTTAGTCTTTAATTTCTTTGAAATAAACCTCCAAAAATAGTTTTTGGAATTCGGCTTTATTTTCATAGTTACAAGGCAATCCCACAGTGCCTAATTTCAACGTTATTTATTAGCTTTAAAGAAAGGCGTTATTAACTTATTGCACAGGAGATTGCGATTTTAAACTTCTTACTTGACGTTCTTGAGTCCTTCAGTAGAAACCGTAATACCCCATCATTTCGTAAGTTATAGCACCTACATCTTCTAGAGCAGGGGTCTCAACCTGAGATCCGCAGAGGAAATTTTTCTGACCCCGAATCAAATCCTAAATGTTAACTATATTGTAGAGTGGATGTATCTTATCCCCTGTGAGCCATCCCCTGTGCGATACGCACGCGCGTGAACGGCGCATGGGGGATTTGCAGGTACCGCTCCATATTTTCTTGACCTACGGTACGAAGTGAGGTGGGGTGGTCAGTCTCACGCTCAACCGCCTTTACCTTCCCAAGGTGCCCAGGAGTACTAATGACACTTTGGTACTCAATTTGATAGGAGGCTGAGTGCACATCAGCGCCAGGCATGGTAACACTGAGAAAAGTCTCCAGTGTCCTGGCCGGGATTTAAAAACTTAATTTAAAACAAGAAGTAATTTGATTCTTTAATATTATACAGACAGCAATTTGGTCCGCTGACAAGAAGGGCTGGATACCAGTTCTAGAGGAATTATCAAGATAAGAAATGCAGGGTTCCCACCAACCTGGAAATCCTGGAAAAGTCAGATATTTTATTTTCCAGGATAGGGTCGTGGAATTTATTTTCAGAAATAAATTTTTCTTGCTTACTCAAATTTATTCATATTTTACAAATTATGTTTCGAAGAGGTCTTTCCGAAATTTTGTCGATTGATGAGTGCTGAGACTTCAATTAAATAATGACGACATAATCTTTGAAAACGTATCACTCATCAATAGACAAGATCTAGAGATGATATCTATCCATTGTATTTCGTAGTAATTTGTAAGTTCTAGTGCGCTATGCGGTTACATTTTTGATAGTGCTCTAACGTTCTGAAACATTTAGAAAAACGTTAAAAATTGTGGGTAGGACGGCTCTTAAAGAAATACTATTTGAAGATGAATCTCAAGATTGCAGACCAAGTACTAATTAATGTTGTGGTTCTTGATTCAACCCATGCAGTCAGAATCTACTGAGAAATCCAAAGGAGATGATAATTGGTGTGAAATTTCAGATCTCGTTAAGTGGTGGAACTAAAAACAAGTCCTTGAACCTGAAATTGTATTGGCCATGCAGCTCATACAGCCATTCCAGTTGTCACGGATGTTACATTTTCAGCTTTTTAAGCTGAGGTTTTTTTAAAAACTTAAGCCAATTTATCCAGTTTTATAATGAGAAATAATGTAAGGCTTATCAGTATCTTTCAGTAGGAAGAATTTGGTTCAATACAATTTATTATTACTGAGAAAAATGAATGAAAATATGCTGTCACGGATGTTACAAAATTGTGAAGTCACCTCATGGGTTGTCAGATTGAAGTAAAGAACGCAGCCCCCTGAGTTGCCATAAAGGCATTGTGATACACTTTTAAGTTTGTATGGAAGTTTTACAAGTCCAGTTTCAATCAATTATTTACAATTAAAACACCGTGTAAAGTTTTGCAGATGTTACATTCAGTTTCACGGATGTTACATCTGACTTTGTACCCGTTAATTTCTAATTTCAATACAACTCTAGCTTACAAAAACCGAGAAATTAACTTAAACATTCGACACACCTATACCTACAATCTTGTTTAACACATTTCCTCCTAAAACATATATTTTATGAACTAAAGTGGAATTCAAAGTAAGAAATACATGACCTTACAGGAGCTTTGTGCTGATAAAACATTACAATCATACACACATACAAAGATAGATACCAACAATAGAACAAAAGATTTTTCGTGAAAAATATGTTACAAACAAACTTTGTCCTTGAACTCATAGGCCACCGTTTTTCCATTTTCCTTCATTGTTGGAGTTGGGAGGACACTCACCACCTGACTAATACTTATTTCTTTCTCATCTTCTTCATTACGGATGAACAGTTTTCCACCTTTTCCATATTGCTTTAAGAAAATTACACGTAGATCACCGCTATCTTCAAAAACATTTGTCTGGCACACTGCAACATAATGGTGACATATTTTAGTCTTCCCTTGACCCGTGAGACCGACTTTTACAAACAAACCAGGGACAGTCTTCTCACCCAATGCTCCTGTTGAATTTTTTGACTGTTCCTTATGTTGAGTTATGTTAATTTCAACAGATGTTTCATCATCAAACTCTGACATAAAATCACTATCATTAGAATCTGATGAATATACATCACTACACTTCCATTGTGATTGCTGCTTCACAATTTCTGTAGCATCTGGAAATGCAACCTGTATTTTCTTTATGACAGATTTAGAGGTAAACCCTGCAGCAACATGTAGCTCATCAGTTTTCCTTAGGTGATGAATCTCTCGTATGCCTGATGTAGCACGTGCTTCCTCCCATCTTTTTACCAAAAATACATTAGTTTCTTCTATATGTGCCTTTGTTACATAAAGGATCTTGGTGACTTACAATGAGATGCAGCAACTTGAAAAAAATCGTCAGCACTGCGAACTAGTGTGTTTCGTGTTTTCACTATTGTCCATACTGTCATCTTGATCTGTCCACCAATGGCATCTACCGCTCCTTTCCATACCCAGCAGCAAAATAGTAGTAAAGAAAACTATCTAAATTAAACGTTCAAAACCAAGTTAAGTATAAGTAACAAAATCCGTGACAGAAATGTAACATCCGTGACACCTATTGTGTGAAAATAAAAAATGCAAATGAAAAATTTTGATGGTAAGGAATCAGTATTCGACTGGAATATCAACTTTGGATACTATTTATAAGCACACTAAAAACCAATTCATTGTAAAAAAAAAACTCTTTGATCTTTTTTCTCACGGATGTTATATTATGAACATACAGTTACTTTTGTACTTTTAACTCATGTAAATACCTGGTGCTTTGATGCTCAGTGTGTAGCTACTATAAACATCACCTTACTACAGGATACCCTCACAATGAAATACAATTCACCCATTTATGAATGCTGCCAACTCTTACAGGTCAGAAATTTGTTTCTTATGGTCCAGCCAAATACAGCAACATTTGACAGACAGTCATGGGAAAGTTAAAAATATATTTTCTTCTGAATAGATCACCTGGGTGATTAAATTTAGAGTTTTATCTGGCCTGCTACACTAAAGAAAAAGATATTTTTTTAAATTTGAAAATTAATGGTTTTTCCCAGATTACCCGGAATGGCTGCATATCAAGCCATGCTACGTTGAGATTTCAAACCGGTTTGGTAACATTTTTAAGTACGGGTTTAAAGCCAGTGCTACTGTTCCACAATTGACTTTGGATCTAACTATCTTGCTGAGTTAGTTCTTTGTGGTATGTTTCGATCCAGCACTTAACAAAATTATTCAGAAGTAACAAATGTACTTTGTGTTGTTATGCATTGAAACAAAATTGAGAAAAGGGGTGAAAAGATATTTGACTTGTTTTACTGAGTCATTCTGCTGCTCAGAACGTGGTCTCTAAATTTCTTGAGGCACTTTCTTTTTTTATTTCCATTGCATAAAACGATCCCAGTGTGAATCGGGTATTTTAGAAAGCTCAAACGATTAGTTAAAGATAAATTATCCAGCATGAGGGTTTGAAAAAACCGGGTATTTTTAGAACACCCAGCCCACCTGGGCTTAGGCGGGTTCTCGGGTTGAATTGGGCTTTTTTGGCTTTTTTTTTCTTTTGGGTTTAAAATCTAAAATTTGAATGCATGTACATGTAAAACTGTGTACAGACCTCAGTAGCGGTGTGCCACTCTGGCCTGTTCTGTATGAGGTGACTTCACTTCAAGGTATGTACACTAGATTCACTCCACGGCGTGGTTCGTGGCCAAAGATAATTACTGGTCTCGGCATTCCGCCAGTCACAAGTGAGACTGAAGAAAAAAAGAACCCCATTGGAGATGGTCTCACTGATCCGCATGAGCAGGGTCTGATTTTTTAAAATTTCTGTAAAGGCCTTTATAAAGGCAACTTTGGCTCCGGCCGAAAGGTTGATGATAGGAGAATTGGTGGAATGAGGAAAGTGGGAGGAAACTGGAGAACCCGGGGAAAAACCATGCACACAAAACCGACATGGTACAAGCCGGGATCGAACCAAGGAACCGACGCACCATAGGTAAGCACTCTACTACTGAGCCACCGCGGCCCGAACAGGATCTGAAATGATTTTCAACCTTCCATTGTCACTTGGCCGCCCGAAATATCAACCAACAGACCGACTACCCAGTCCTTGTGGTTCAGGCGGTAACGTCGCGAACTTCGGATCGACAGTGGGTAGGCACGTGAGTTCGAACCCCTCGGCCAACTATTCTGACCGAGGTTTTCCCTCAGTTTCACCAGGAGAATGCTGGAAGGAAGCGAACCTTAACAAAGGCCCTGACTAAACTCGAATACTTCCTTGTATTTCAGTATTACGAAGGTAGTGTTGTATATTTAATAGCAGTATTATTCTAGAGTTATAATTAGTCGTGAATGAATGCTAACAGTCTAAAATGGTTTTCATTATTATTCACTTTTGTGAAGTTCGTTCATTTAAGTAATTATTTAAAAACAAAAATTAATGTAAAAACCCGCTTTTTTTTTTTAAGTGGAACAAACTCGAAAAAATCTACTGCGTTCTATTGGGCTGTGGGTCCACCTTGGCAAACCCTGTCCAGCAGTGATCGATTCCTGCAATTGTGCGGACATATAATGCGTGGGGCATCCCTAAGGCGTTAGACCCACGATTCGAAGGTCCCGGGTTCGAGTCCTGGCATGGGTGTAGATTTTAACTAGAACGTGACGGATAAAAGTCAAAAGTTACTCGATTGGTCAATATAAAATAAAATAAAAGTTTAATGCATGGGGTATCCAGTATAGATACAAGAAGTCAGGTTGGAAGCTTGATCAATTTCTGCGTTACATTTATTACTACTTTTCAGATCCGGCCTGAATCATAGTTGCCTAAAGGCCGTGAAATAAATTTAAGACTTTTCAGATCACTACTCACCGAACTGATGCACTGTGGATACTAATCGTAAGTTGGTTGTGAGGGCAAATGGAGAAGGCCAAGAGAAACTAGTTTTAAGGAAGTTTTTTTTACCTAGCTTGAATATATTTTAGTGGCATATATTAAAAATAAACTTCCAGTTCTGTGTTTAATTAGAGCATGTTGAACCTGAAAAGGACTGTTCATTGAAGTCCTGGAAAATTAAAAATGTTTACCAGGAAAAATCAGGGAATTCTTTTATTCAGTTTTTGTGATAACCCTGGAAAATACCGTACAGCAGAGGTAGTGATTTATAAGAAACACCCAACCCTACTACACCAGAGTGATTCGCAACTGTTTTCATTTAACTCTAAATCTAACATTTTGCTGCTTTTTAACTTAGTTTACAGACTTTGTTCCAATCTTTGCGATTTAGATATTGAAATATTTTTTTCTTTCTTTCACATGTAAAATTGATGTAACCTTGGATCATTTAATCAAATAGAAAAATTCAGCTGATAGGACTTCCAACAGACGTAGTGAAAAAGAAAAGAAAGTAAGTTTCCTTATTTTTGGTGCTATTACCCTGTAGGTTTATAAAGAACTATAACGTTTCTCCAGCTTTAGATAAATTCTTCCGTAGCTAGAATTGTCAGTCTATTTAAAAGAATCTGGTGTGTACGAAATTACATGCAGTTGTGAATATTACGTACTACATTAGGAGAACTAAGCGCAGAGGTACATTAGAGACGACACAATATCAGTTCTTTTCCAAACATTTACGTAGTTAAAAAAAATACTTCTAGTTATCTGGACGAATTCTTGGGCCTACTACCGTGGAATACTTAGTGAATTTTATAAATCTGAAACTCCGGGATATCTATAATTTATTAGGGGAAACTCGGGGAGATTTATGAGGTGGACCATAGTAAGAGTACTGTCCCAGCAAGGCGAAAGTCGTGGGTTCGATTCCCACTGCTGGCCGGATTTTTTTCAGTGTTTTAAAATCCTCTTATTTTAATTTTTTTTTCACTTGTGAAATACCAATTGTGTACAAGATGCTTCGAGTAGGTGGTGGTGGAATTAAAAAAAGAAACAATGTCATTGCGTATTATTTACATGTTCCACTATACTAAGAACTCGGAGAATTTGGGAAATAATTATCATGGAAAATCTGGAAAACTCAGGGAATTTTAAGTCACACAATTAGTAGACACCATGTTCAGAAGGCGAAGGCAGATCTCATAGATTGAGGGAGGCTTATATCTTGTCGGGAGGAAAAAAACCCTGAGTGTTGACAAAAGTTTTGTTGTTGTAAAGCATGGTCACATTAGGAGAGAGTACTCCACATATTTTGTAGTCTTGTTGAATTCAGTTATTTGGACATTTTGTAAGTTCAGTATTGTATATTTATTTTTTTGTTTACACAGTATTTATTTTTTTCATTTATACACATTAATATTTTATTGTCAGTACTCTGTACGCCTTTTCAGTTAGGTTTTCCCTCATTTATGGAGTAGATAAGGGAACAGTTAAAGCAGTCTGCCATGTACACAATAGAAATGTACTAGGAAAGCACAAATATCACATATATGTACACAGCTAATGTTACATATACAGCCGTATTCAGAATTTTTTTTTTATGTTACTAGCCCTGTACTAACGAGTGACAAAATGCTAAAAGAATGTTAATCACTCAGTACCTCTCTAATCACTCCAAGAAAACGTTTCTGAATACGACTGATGTGTTTTATTTCACAAATCACTGATGGTCTGCACATTTAACCAAGGAAACTTCATGTAGATTTTTTTTTTGCCCTTTGTATAGAGTTCCTCATTGTCCGTTCTTTAGGTTATGGCAACAGTTGTCAGTCGGACCCTAGTGTAGTGGCGTTGGGTGTGTTTCAACCTCTTTTCTTTATTTCTTGTTTGTGACTTCTACGGTACTGTTTTTTTTAGCTTTCCTAGAAGTTATTCTGTCAATGTGTATGGTTATAACTTATGAACCATCGGGCTTTTAGCGACAGATTGTGTGGCCTATACCACGAACGTCGCAAGTTTTGCAAAAAAAAAAAGTATGTAGATCTATATAAATATTATTTTGAAGGCACAAAATAAACAATTGGGGGAAAAATGATTTGTTGATGGTTGCGTATAATATAGGGTCTCCAAGAATTAGTGTGCGGTTTCATGAGGCCGCTTTGAAGTACGTGTTATGTATAATGGAGTGAAAGTGCGTTTAAGTCAGCCTCTCAGATAGTTTGCGTTCATGTGTTTTTATTATGTCATCATGTAGATAGGCATTGTTGTTACAGTTATGGTGGTTGTGGACCAGACTTCCTTGAACCGAATCCTCTTCGGAGAAGGCTACTTTCCATGTGAGAAGTTTTGTAAACCGCCACAATTACCGATTTCACAGCTTTGAAATTCCACATGTGATATGAACACATTCGAGATTCACCTAAGGTCAACGTCTGGTGTAGCCCAATGCGCAACAAGATTTTTGGCTATTCTTTTTTGGTTAAACTAACAATGACTTTCTTATAATGATGTCAATTGCATAAAAAATAACACATGAACGCAATCTATTTGAGTGGCTGACTTGAATAAAAACTTTCACTTCCATTATATGTAACATGTAATTATTTCACAGCGACCTCACCACTCATTCTCCGATACCCTGTATAATTTTCAGCGTAAATTTCACGATCGATTTTTCTCGGGAACGCGTTTCGTGAAACATGTTTAGTAGAACTTACCTGGTTTGTTTCCACATTCGCTATCATAGTTATCCATGCTGTACTAAATATATTCGGCAAATGGATTTACTCTTCGCATGTATCCTTGTTAAATTCAGGTATAGTTAAATCGGGGAAATCGAATGGTTGAATGATCATTAGTAATTCGTTAGCATCGACGTATATTCCTCTCTTCTGGTACGAACAATGGGGAAAGATTTGAAAGAGTTAAGGATGGCTTACAAATTTCAGCAGCAGAATGTTGCCATTGTATCTTCCTCTTTTTCACGAATCTGTCGGTGGATGGAGCGGCTGTAAATTTATAATACAATAAAGATTTCGGCGTAGGTTTAGTACGTGCTGGCAGTATTGTGTGTATGTAATAGACAACCGCTTTAAAAGCATCAGCAATGCCGTCTCTTGGGAAGTAGTGTACTACCGAGCTTGTACTGAAGTTTTTAAAGATTCTCCTGCCACTTGTGTTTTTCATAGACTAGTGTTTTTCATTTTACAATCATCGTGGTAGCTAGAGAGTATTCCAGTAACAGAAAGAGTTTATTAAAGTAGGGAAGATATGAAACGGTATCGATGGCGATGCGAAGAGAGAGAGAGAGAGAGAGAGAGAGAGAGAGAGAGAGAGAGAGAGAGAGGAAGGAAGGAAGGAAGGAAGGAAGGAAGTGAGATTAAAGAAATTCGTGTACCATTGTAGGTGGTGTGTGTAGACAATTTGACCTTTTTATCAGTTGCTACAATATCATTAAGCATTCTTTTAACATGGTGCCAGTTTGATTCTCCGATGACCCATTCTTAGCGCGTAGTATTGTGAGAAATATGGTGATAGACCTAAAGACATTCAACGGTAATGAAATTTGAGTACTGTTCCAATTTGTCATTTGCATCCCAACTGCCCTCTCATTTTGCATGATAGTGCAGAAAAATTGGGTGAATTGGATAAGTCTGCAATGTGGAAATTTCTACTGTTCTGTTTCGAAGGAAAGGTAAAAAGTTCGTTGTATTTATCCAACTTTTCCAAACCGTTATTTATTTCTTAAAGCATTTATCATGGCTAAGCTTTAGTTGAACGAGGTAAAAGTATTTGGAAGCAGATTTTTTTTTTTTTTTTTTTTTGTGTAGAAGAGTGGTAAATTTATAAGATTAAGGTTAATGTTAATCAAAGATCTTCAACAAAAGAGGGCAGCACTATCTCTCTATATGTCTTATAATATATTTTTATCGTTGCACGAAATTTCAATCCTGTTCCTACAAATTCAAGCCTAGAGTTCAAACGTCCAAGGAAAAATTTTCATAACCAATTGAAGAGTTATTTATGTCCGTGCCGATTTTTTGTTGTTCTTGTTGAAATACCCTCAATGTTTTAGGTTTGGATATCCATACCAATAATGAACAAGAAAAAAATAAAAATTCGGCATGGATATAACTCTTCAATTGGTTATGAACTTTCTTCCCTAAAAGTTTGAACTCTCTTCTGGGCTTGAATTTATAGGAGCCGCATTGAAATTTCGTGCAACGATGAAAATATATGAGACGTACACGGAGATAGTTGCTGCCATCTTTTGTTGGAGATCTTTGCTTTACATTAACCTTAAAATTAATACAAATTTGGCTGGGGAAATTTTTAATAAATTGGTCGTTGTCGTTGCTAGTGCAGAAGAAGTTAGTAGTCAAACACAAAAACCGCAGATAACTAATGTCTACATTAAAATATCTATTAGGCAGAATCCCCCCGCGTGACATTTGCTTTATCTAAAAGGCATATATCAGGTTTATAAAGAGTATTCATTTTGGTTGCTGACTCTAGTAGCCACATCCATGATCTTATGAGATATTCGAAGTAGGGAATTTCCCACGGTTTTGCGTATGAATAAACAGCGTATAATATAAGACATTTGAATAACTTCTAGCGTCACGTGCTATACACATCTATTAAATAAAAATAAATATTTTAGGGCCCGATGTTACAAACACAATTTATTATTGGCAGTCTGGAAAACCGGGAGAAGTAGGAATTTCCAAAAAAATAGTTAGTATACGATTTCTCACCGCACTGTGCACGGTTTGTGGAGGGGTGTTCGTGGAGCTATTTTCACAAGATCAGCACTATTTTCAATGCAGGGAACAAATGAATTTACGAAAGTGACGAGTTTTTTTTTTTTTTTTTTTTCCTATTTTGGGAAGACACGTGTACGAGTGACAGCGTAAGACTTAGTGCAGAGTTCTGCATAAGGTAAAATTAGGCTTATTTTTCTATTTTCTGTTGTGTAATGACAATAATCTGGAAAAACGTGATTTTGGTCTGGAAAAGTGGGAAAAGTCACGGAACTTCTTTGTTGCTGCTCGCTGGGCACCTTGCAGGATAATTCTTCACTTGCTGGTTACGGTCGCTGAAGCTAGTCTTGCTACCGTTAATCCTTACTGAAGTTCTGCAGTTTTACTGACTTGGTAAAGCTTTCGACAAAATTTTTGACACATGGCTAACAACTTTCCTTTTTGGAAAAATGAAGGTAAATAACGTATATGTTTGTTGACTTGCAGGCGTATGCAGTCACGTGACGTGCTACTGTGGAAAATAGTATCCTGATACTTAACTAAATAAGTTCTATATTTGGAAAAAAAATATCACTTCGTTGTTCAAAAATTTCACAAAGTTGTATAGTTCAAACATATCTACAAATTTGGTAAATATTCTCTAAAGACATGCGTCAAAACTTTTGTCCAGAGGTGTACCTACACTACATTTCATCTTCCGTCTCCAAGAGGAAAGAGCGAGCTGCATGCAAAGAAGTGTAAAATTTTAACTTCATTTTCACTTGTAATGCTTCTAACACTTACATTAAAGCAATGACTACTACATTATATGCACTGGCATTGTGGTTTCATATAGGGAGGGCCAAATCCAGATAAATTTGCATGATACTACCAGCTGGATGTTCATCGGTATTTAATTTAACCGGATTATACATAAAATCGAATGAGAGGTAAAAATCCAGATGACATCCGTATTTGTGTGTTACCCGGAATATCAAGCATCATTCAGTTGATTCAAAGTTTTCGGCCATCCCTATTTTCATATTTTATACTGTATTTGATTATAAAACACTACACCCTGGTTGTGCTGTCTTCCGCGTTAGCCAACTGCTCGAAGGTCCCGGCATGGGTGTGGATTTCAATAGCTAAGGGGGCGAATCGTAATGGGCCGATGTCCAAAGTTACTTGACTGGTCCATATAAAAATGGTTTACCAAAGTTTTACTAGGCCCTGGCACTAGAGGAACTGCAGGTGTTCTGTACGCAGTAACTTTAGAAAAGGGCCAATATTAATAATCATTTACTTTAATGCTTCTCAATATCACTGTTGTGGAGTTTACCTAAAATGATACAACGTTGTTAAAAAAAAACAGGTATGGTTGACAACAGTAGTTAAAGTCAGTGTAATTTGGTTGATTTATTATCTGTTCGAAATGTATGTAATTTTAATTCATTGTTCGCGTGGTAATCACTAATCAGTATTAAAATAAAATTGCCACATTCCTGGAAAGATACTAGAGCTCAGAAAGCCGCACCCAAAGCCCCGCCCCCTCCCCCCAAAAAAAAGAAACTATTATAATAGTATAATGGAACACTTACATTGACGACAAGGTGCGCAAGTGTCTTCTCAACTGTTTATTTAATCCGGTGCTGGCTAGGCCTTTCGAAACAAGCAGTTTCATCTCTCTGTGTGAAGCTTTTTTGTTATGAGTGTTGTGTGTGTTAAATAAAATGTGTAAATCATTTATATGAATTCAAAATTCTAATTAAACTGTATAGAACTGTCACTATTGCAAGATGCCATAGACTAAATGCAGCTATTTAGCCGTCATAATAACCTAAAAAAGCGTTTTACTTGCAAATTTGGCCACCGTTCATTTTATGTGAACACGGCCGCTGTTCGATACTCTTTTATATAAAGTCTAAGACATGTCGCAACAGTGGCAGTTTAATTTCTATATAATGTTGCGGTTGAATTAGAATTTTTGGTGTGTACGTAAATAAGTTACAGATTGTATCTCACATTTAATATGTTTCATTGATCAAATGTCACCTTTCGATGTGAAGATAAAAAGTAGTGCCGTTTCGAAAGGCCTCTGGATTAGAGTTTAAAGGAAATTTCCGTACCTTGGTGTTAAGATGAATAACTGATTGTTAATACTGGTGTTTAGTTTTCAGGGTTTTACAGGTACCAGAAATTTGTTAGATTGTCCTTCAAACTACATGAAATTTATGTAATAATTATTGCCGACCACAAAAGTAATGGCAGTTTAAACTAATGCAAAAATAAATCTATAGAATGATATCTGTTTGTAGTAATGTTTCTGTGTGTGTTTTGCACGAATTCGGGAAGGAGTTACGAGATTGCGACTGCGAAATTAATAGAAACGTGCTGGTAATGATTATGTAATTATTTTTTTGTTGAGGAAACTCATTGTACCGTACAAGTACTGTATATTCTCACAGTATATCAGATTTCGTGCAGTCTCTTTTCCCCCTTAACTCTTCGTACGTTCACGATAATATTAACTGTCGAAATATCACAACTTCACGTATGTACATGTTTCTCTGGATTCTTTATAGTTTTAGGTTTCTGTAAAGTATGCACGTTGTGATTTATTTAGAGCTTCCCTTACATAAAGCAATATTTTTTATACTACAGTAAAACATCGTTTATCCGTACTTAATGGGACCAGACCCGTTCCCTACTAACCAGACTTGGATTTATTATTTTTTTTCCTTATAGCGGCTGCAAATACAGAAATACGATAACAAAATCATTTATTCTACACTATGCATTTACACTGCGGAGAATTAAACACGCTTACTTGTATACGATGTACAGGTATTTTAAAACTGACGAAAATTTTTTTTATTTTTTTAAAAAAAATTGTTACGGATAAAAAGGAGTTGGGGATACACTAGGTTTTAGTGTGCTTGTAACGTAAACTAACATAACCGTTCCTTACATGTTGTCAGTAATGTATAAATCAATGGTCAACCAAGAACCGATTCTGAATTAATGCAGATCGTTCAAATCACTGCAAAGTGCAAGCTCTACGCAATCCTGTTTTCTCTTTAAATGTAATACATGTATGTATCATACAAGTATTGGTCGTGAATTTCATTGTAGGTCATCCTGTTAATAGACACGCGTGAAGTTTCATTGCATTGTTATGTTTACAAATATATGGTCTATATGTGGAAGTTAAAACAACATAATTCGTCAGTTAACTAGTTGTTTTTCTTGTGTGGTCAGCGTGTATAACTTTCGTTGAAGCACTAATATAGATCGTTAAAATTCCTTTTCTGTATACATTGGTACCTGTGCTTAAGTGGATGAATTCTCTCTCGAATTAGCACCTGTACGAGTTGATTATTTTGTTTCACCACACTTTCATTCTTCTTTATTAAATGGGTGTTTTCTTCGATTTGTGCTATTTCTCTTCTCTCTTTTATTTTCTGTTTTGTCACGCTTTTTTCCATTTTACCTCTTGACCTTTCTTGTTCTCAGATGAAGATGTCACAAGAAAGTCACAAAACTCTTGTGTTATATTTTTATGTGCAACTGTTTATTATATAATTAAAAAGCTACTAATGATTGACTTTATTATTTTTAATTCTTCTGTGCGAGTCAGTTTTTTGGGCACGATTTCAGACTTTTTTCTCCTGTGTTAAATTAAGTGGTTATTTTTCTTGATATAAAAGCTCCAGTCTTTTTTAAATGTATGTGTATTTTATTTTTCCTGAAGCAGTTTAGTATAATATTTAGCAAACTGCAAAAGTACTATCTAGATAGTAAATTATTATTGAAAATTGGTTCTTCGGAGGGCATTTACTAAACCTTTTCTTCCTTTCTCGTATTTTGAACATTGAAATATGTATGTGATTTGCGTCTTCTCTTGTTTGCTCATTCAACAGTCGCACTATAGTGTTTCTTTGATTTTAATTTTTTAAATGGTTATCTAATCGAAAAGAAATACCACCATGGATATTGCTAACGATATTATATGTAACAAGAACAATCGTATTGCGAATGAAAATTCCATTTGTACGCACATTCTTCAGAACATGTACGCTTTATGATAGTGGTCAAGCTAAGCCAGCGTTTCCCAACCTTGCTCATGCCGCGACACCCTTTTATCATGTCTTCTGGCCGGCGACCCCCCAAAATTACTTTTGTCGTTTATAATAAGCTGTTTCTTTGCACTTTGTGTGGAAGACTTCAGGTTGTATGTAATATATAATAGTCACAGCCATTTTTGATCCACTACTGGATGAGGCCTCTCCCCGGAAGGAGATTGGTCTGCTGCTCCCGCGCTGACCAGATGGGTTGGGAGAGGAGGGTCTAAGCTCTCAACTGCGATCGCCACTGTCTTTTATTCACAGCAGCTCCCCATTTGCATCACGATGCTGGGTGGGCATCTCTCGCTTTGGAAACAATCCCTTGACAGAGCCGGGAATCGAACCCCGGGACCCCACGATCAGCAATCAGCGGGGCGGTCAAAATTTTAACTTCATTTTCACTTGTAATGCTTCTAATACTTATTTTAAGGCAATGAATAATACATTATATACACTGATATTGTGGTTTTGTATAGGAAGGGTCAAATCCAGATAAATGCTACCAGATGTATGGTATAGGGATTTAGACTAAGCGAGTAACATATAAAATCGAATGAGAGGTAAAAATCCGGGTGACATCCTTATTTATGTGCGAAATTTAAGCATCATTCCGTTTAACCAAAGTTTTTTGGCCATTCCTATTTTCGTAGTATGTACTGTATTTGTTTATAAAACACTAGGCCCTGGCACAAGAGTAACTGCAGATGTTTAATATGCAGTATCTTAAGAAAAGGGCCAATATTAATATTCATTTACTTTAATGCTTCTCAATATCACTGTTGTGGAGTTTACCTAAAATGATACAACATTGTAGAGAATTGGTATATATATATAAAAAAAATGGGTAGTGGTAATAATGGTATATGTACTGTATTTAATAAAGAGCAAAAGTTCAAATAATGTACGGTTTTCAAACTAAAGTATTTTGTAGAACAAAAGTGATAAATATATGTACGGTGCTGTATTTTAAATACGATGCATTTCATTACATGTATTGCCTAGACTGCGCAGTAAAGAAAAATATTTGGCGTTCAGATAATTGAAGCTATCACATTAATATTCTTGATCAGTACAAAATCATTGTATATTTAAATGAAGTGCACAGATTTTATAACAGCACAAGTAGAAATTCCTTCACACTTCCTTAAATGTATTTCAGTAACAATAATGCGATCTCTGTCTCCTTAGTTTTGATAGGCAAGGCACACCACAGGACACACTTTAACTAATCCTAGCTATATTTGGGAACTACTTCGAACAGCTACAAAACAACCATGGACAGTTAGTTGGTATTCAGAACTAGGTTTCCAGTTTTTTTTTATTGCCAAATATTGATGTACAATCATGTTTAATTAAGGCATCGTGCACTTCTAATCTTGCATGTGGCTCAGGATTTTAACAGGGACCTAAAGCTTCTTTAAGAGTTCTGTTCACTGCAGTTTTAACGCTTTTATACTTTGGAAATTTAGTGACAAATTCATAACCCGTTGACTTCGATCCAGTAGTTCTGTAAAGGTTTCGTTTATTGCCACTTACACACTGAATATGTTGTCACCGCGGAATTAACATCATATTAAGAAATATATTTAGATGGAAACTTTCCTCCCTTATTGTTTACGTTTCTTGCCTGTCAGAAGTCAAAGTTTTCAGGATAGAAAGGGGCGTATATGTTGAATTACCCCTTGAACACTCGGTTGATTGAGGAAATTACGAAAGAGGTTGAAGCCCACCTGTTGGCAAAGCTGTGAGCTAACGCCGGGTTCCTCGTACTGGCGAAGTCGTAACAATAGGCATAACATTACTTTATCTATGTATGAGTATTAGTTGTTCTACAAATTTGTTTATAACTAGCTAACAAATGTATTATTCTGTCATTACAGGGAGAAGTGACCTATATCCGTGTGAAAGAAGACTATGGCAGCGGTCGCGGCGGTGGTGGTGGCGGCGGCGGAGGTGGCGGTGGTGGTGGCGGTGGAAGATCTCGCAGTCGCAGCTACTCTCCTAGACGTCGAGGCTCTCCAACCTACTCCCCTGTTCGAAGAAGTTTCTCACGCTCCAGATCTCGCTCGCGATCCAGGTCATATAATTGAACCCAACATTTAAAAGAATAATAATTTTGATGCAATGCTTGGAATATAAACATGGTTTTTTGATTGATAAACGAAATCATGACGCCAGAAGATTGGCAGAGACACTTGTGACTATGGATGGACATAGTGTAAGACTGTTTAACATTTAGATTAAGTACCAAAAAACATATATTCAGTGAAATGCCTGGTAGGGTAAAATTAGTTATTTTCTGCATCAGGCATTTTCCCTTTATTCTGTAAGTTTTGTGTTTTAGAAACATGAGCATTCCGTTTGATTAGGTTAATTTTCACTGGAAAGTTAGACAGCATTGTATTTTAATTTTTGTTTCATTTATATAATCATACACTTTGCACCTTCCAACACAGTAAAAGAACACTACTTCGCATAATAAATCTTATAACACATCTAATAGTACTAGAGCCAAATAAATTTTCTGAACTGGCTGTATATGTATGAATGATGTGTGCTGTGTGGTTGTGATGTGTGATTGTTACATATGTGTATAATAATTATTGATAGAACAAAGCAGATGTATTAATTATAAAGATTTTGTGTAAGATCATGATTTTTGAGTTGTTTGAGCTGTAATTGATATGTAACCATTCTAATGTTATTTTTTCTCTTTTTTATACATTACATAGCATGTAAGGATTGCAGTAACAGCTATGGATTTTAAGGATTAAAGAACATCATACTCTGGTGTGTTAAGTTACGGATACCCGGAATCACTTTGGATATCTCTGTATCATGGTGGATCTCCGTACCACATCTTTAAACAAGAGGATTGTGGACACGGAAGTTTTTCACACGGAAAGGTTCCCCGTGGGATGGATATGCGAAGGATAACCGTTAGGAAATAACGCAATACGGCGGCTGCCGTGATGGTCACTAAAGGAAAGGATGATTTTGGGTTGGGTAGGCAAGTGTCCACCTATCAGGCGTATTTCTTACTATTAGTTTTGGCTTTTTAATTTTATAGCATTGCATCTAACTAATGTTAGATGAGTCAACATTTTGCTGAATTGATAGCCTTTTAACATTCTGATGTTTAATGAAACTTTTGTGTATTTGCATACATTGTTCATGTGATTTTAGGTGTAGGTTGATGCTAAAGACGTGTTTGTGCCTATTTTAGTGAGTCAAGTGAAACGAACTTACGGATAATTGAATCCCCGTTTATTTATTGACAATTTTCGCCAAAAAAATTATAAATCCCCAAAACATTAATTCTTTTTATATCATGTTGATCCTGACATTGTTACTTAACAGTTAACTACGCAAATGTTTTGGATATAGTTATGTTCTTACGTGACTTTTGCGTTGCAGATTTTCTAGATTCGAAAAGTTCTGTAGTTCTCAGGTACATCACATTTTTATTCCAAGAACCATATTATGCAGTTTTTCTAATAACTTTCTAAAAATTACGTAGAACTATATCCTTCGTAAAAGCTTTGAAAAGAGTTGATTTGACCAAAGTGTTTTACTTGTAAACCTGGAGACTAGCAGACAAAAATTACGTGGAGTGCTATGCGAAGTATACTAATCAATGCTCTAAACAGTTTTGAAGTTGTTCGTTGAAAAATCGTATAAGGGAAAGTTTTAAAAGGAAATAATTAGGATTTTGCACCGTCCGTAAGATTCCACATTATTCGTATCTGGAAACCTCGCGAAACCTTTCATTTTTAAAAGCGGAACCGAAAATATGTTAGAAGTAAAGGGATATGCAGTAAATTGAAAAGTCAGAATCGAAGGAAGTAATGAGTTGATCATTTTCATATAATTGTTATGTTAAATACAGGAATCTCATTTTTAAGCAGTCTGAATATGTAACTTCCTTCCGTAAGCTTCAACGTATGGTGACTTGATACGGGTAGCGTGTTACGAAAATCAGAAGCTGATTGTTGATTTTTAACAAGTGTCTGTATAAATGGAACCAGGGACAGTTGCTAAGTTCATGTGTATTCAGATATTAATTACATATGGCACAATGTATGCAAAGACAAAAGGAAGTCATCTAATTACCAAGTTGATTCGGAAAAGTCATTAAAGCATGTTAAGTTTCCTCATGAATTGTTAATTAGCATTCCCGTAAGAGATTCATGTGACGTCTGATGGTGTGGCATCAACGTTCTCGAGGAATTGTACAGTATGTAGTCTTTTGGATTCTAAGTAGTCACATTGAATCATTACGGTTATCTTTTGAAAATTCATGGAAGGAAACTTATTTTTAAAAAAAAAATGTCGCCCCTCAATTAAAAGTAAAAGGAAAAAATTGTGAAACAATTTAACCTTGTTTTTTCTTTATTTATACCAAGGTTGCAAGTTACAAGGTAGGATCTTGCTGACCCCAAACATCCCAGGATTTCAAAGGAGAAGGAATTAGGATTATCAGGATAATCTTGTGGATATTCGTGGGATAATATTTTAGACTTTTTTGTGTTGACCATCACGGATATATTAGTCTCGCGTTTTGCATGGATTCACGGAGGGAATCGTAATTGGATCATAGGATTCACCTGGATCATAGGATCAGGAACTAAGGATCTCAATCGCAGGATTCAAGTTTTCAGGATCATTTTTCGGATTGGGAATAAAAAAGGATTAACATTCAGGATTACGGAGCTGGATTACGGATCTTGGACAAATTCTCATGGATTTTTGCAGGGACAGAGATATACATGCATTGGATTAGGTATGTTACTCTTAGAATACAAACGGTTAGGGGGTACTTTCCCTTGTTTTAACATAATTCCGTTTTTTTGTGTTGCGGGGGGCATTAAACTAAGGAGTTACAAGAGAAGTCCCTTCCAAGATTTTAGTCCAGTGAAACTTCACTCATACATTTTTCATCCTTAAAACACCCGAAAACTTGCATGGATGATTGTGAAGCATGTCCATCCCAATTATTATGACATCATAAATTTACGTATTTGAGGGAATAAATGTTAAGGTGAATCACAAACCATTTGTATAACTGTTTAAAATGCAGGAAGAGCAGTAAAATTTTCGTCTTCCGTTGAGCCTACTGAATATAACTACAGTATTGTTTCATACGTGTTTTGTCCAAGCTGTTGACTCAAGCTCTCTTCCTAATCGTTTTTATCTGTTTCCACCTATTCTTTATGCTGCAAACTAACCATTTTGAGTGATATGGTAGTCAAATCTTGTAATTTGATTTATCGTGCTGATAATATGCGAAACGTAGCTTTGTTTGGTGGTTTTTAGCATATCAAATGAGACGACTTGGATTTCTTTTTGAATATGATCTGTTTCCAAGACCACAATAATATGCTCAGGTAAACTTTCGTTGAAATTTAGTCTGTCACCGTATACAGTTTACACTTAAATCGTTACAGTAGTGTGTTGCAAATGATTTTTTCGACGTTTTGGCAAATAAACCTTTTTTGACAAAGCAGACATAACAGCAAATGAGTCGTTCGTTAGGGTAGTACAATTGGGTAATATGAACCTAAGTTACTGTAGTGGTTTTTCATGTATGTAAAAGAAGGCGATAGAAAGTTTGGACTCAACCAAAGAAGCTTTAGTTACATTGTTGTGATTCACCCTAAGGTTTGTTCTAGGGGAAGAGAGGGATATCACATGAAGTTGTAATGGTAATTTGTGTATATGTGTGTGTGTGTATGTTGCTTTGTGTGTGAGTGAATGTGTGCATGTCTGATATGATCAGTTGATTTTTCAGGATTCAATAATTTGTCCTCATCTGTGATGGTAATTTTTACGTTCTCAAATCAAAAGGGCAAATAAAACTGACCCTCCGACCACCCTTCCCCAGTGAATGTCTTAAAAGATAACGGAAAAGGTTTTCCGTTTTTCTTTTTATTCTGGTGTGTAATTATAAACAAGGCCAGTTCCTATTTTATGTATTCTTACACACAATGAACTTAATAGGGTTACCGAAGTTTTTTATTTACGACGTGTTCTGGTTCATGTGATGTTAGGAGAAATTTAATAGAGATTCGTTTCCTGAAATGTTAAGTACAAAAAATTATCAGGACCAAATAATAAATAAAAAAAAAAAAAAACAACAACTTGTATTTAAAATTAGTTGTGGAAGGGACAAGTCTGAATTATTATTATATAGATTTTTAAATTCGTGTTTGGTATAGGGTTCTTTATAATTAACATATCAAAAGAATTGCACCAGGACTCCTATTTCATAACTGGTTATTTTAATGAAAGTAAGATATTGTATAAGAAAAGATTGCGCTTTCTTGTTTGCAAGATATATATGTAGTTGAACCGGAAATTTTACGGTAGTTTTAACTATATGCTTTGCAAAATGGCGTGTTAAAGCTGGCAGTAATGGGCGTTCGTACTATATACATCAACGAAAATACGGAATGACTTTCCTATCTTTCAAGTGATCGTGAAATGGTGTTGTGGACTCCTGTTGCAATTCTTTAAGTAGGTCATTTTTAATAAACGTTCTCTTACAGTTACGCAGTCCTTGCTAGTTGAATACGAGTGATGTTTATTCGCCAGCTTTCTGCATTGTAATAAATAAAACATTTCCTTTTCAAATGATATTTGGCATTTTATTTCCTAACATTGAATTAGCGTTTGAACGTTGTTTGCTGGACGTATTGTTGTAATACGGCAGAATTAGGCGAATATTCGTAGCAAAGACAATTTAATTGTGAGATAATAGTAAGTCTTGTGGGAGATTCTGCTCCGTTCATTTCATGTTGAGAGTATTAATTGGTCTTCCTTTTCTGTAAATGGAACTCTCCTGAGACTGGTTTCTTTATCGAAATAAGTTAATTAACGCAACAAAATACTGATATAACAGTTTCTCTAAGCAGTCTTCCTCAATCTAAAAACTTAACACTGAAAATGTACATAGAAGTTGGGTTAACCCCCTCTCTCGAGAGATCAAAAGCAGTTTAAACAAACTCGAGTTACTCTCAAATAAAAGGATTAACCTTCTAATACTGTCATACTATAAAATAAAATCGCAAGTCTCTCAGATAAAGCCACCCCCTACCGCTTGTCAGCTACTTAGTTTTCAAGAAACTGAAAATCCAACGTATACTCGCTATGATAAAACCTCAAACAGACCAATTAAAAGATATAACCTAATAGTCTTTTTTTCAGTATCTCATTCCATTCTTCATTTATTTCAAGTCCACTATTCCCGTTCATCACTGTCTTATTCCTGCTGTTTTCAATTTGCTGCTAATCTGTGCATTACTATTCTAGTGTTATAGTGCCTTTCCAATGGCGTATGTCCTGTATATGTAACGTATTTGAAGAGTTTTTGTGTCGATGTACTCTGACAGCTTGGTGCTGCTGCATTTTGCGATCGTCTTCTGTCTTGTCTACATACTCCGTACACTATCTGTGATCGTCTTCCTAATTTTCATTCTCACTATCGCAGACTTCCTTTCCTGTGGAGGCTCTTACTCTTAGGATTTTTGTTTTATTTTTCTTACACTTCGTCATAATCTCACTTTCAATTTCCTTTGTTTCTTTTCTTCCGTCTGTTCTCATTATAACAGTTCTGTACTTTATTCGTGTTAATGAGTGTCCTGTCTTCCATATTTTTAAAATTGTAATAGCGTCGTCCATATTCCTACTCTTGATACGCTTTTTTCAAACCAGGATGTTACGAATTTCCCCTATTTTTTCATGCGCATATCCAAAATATTCAACTAGCTCTATCCCTTTCCCTCCCGTCGTCTTTCAGTTCCCCAATATGCTTCCTTAACTGCCTCTTGACCATATGCCAGAAACTAACTAACTTCATGGCTTATGGAACTCGCAAGTTCATCGCCGTAGTAACAAACGTTCACCATTGGATTCTATCCTGGGCAATATCAAGCCAGTTTCCATCACGAACACCTACTTCTCGAAGATCTCTTCTAATTTTGTCCTCGCAACGACGTCTCGGTCTTCCCAATGGCCTCCTTCCAACCAGGATAGAATATAACCTTCGTTTTTCCCCCATCCAAGCTACATGGCCTGCCCACCTTAGTTGTCGCGATTTCATTATTTTTTACAACATCTGGTGAATTGTACAGTCCGTGGAGTTCATTATGCAGTCTCCTCCAGTCATCTCGTCGCATTTCGGCCCGTATATCTTTCTCAAAACCTTATTTTCAAACACGTAATTTATGTTCATCTGCTAGGGTCGTACTCCAACTTTCGCAACCATAAAGTATTACCGGCAGAATAACCATTCTGTATATTTTCAATATCAATTACCTTGATCGCGATGTTAGAAGGTTTTGGACTGAATCGAAACATGCGTTCCCCGATACTAAGCGACTTTTTATTTCTTCCGTGACCTCATTTATGCTTGTTACGTATGCTCCCAAGTATTTAAATTTGTTTCCTTTCTCTATGACCTCATCCTTAATTCTTATGTTTTTATTTCCTTCATTCCCTGTGTTTCGGCTTATGTATTTTGTTTTCTCTGTTTACCTGTAGACCTATCTCATCGCACGCTTCCACTAAGGCATCGGTGTTGATTTGTAGTGCATTTATATCGTCCCCTATTAAATCTACATCCGCGTATACAAACAGTTGATTCAAACCATTCAATGATGGTCCCTTCTTGTCGCCTTTAATTTTAAAAATCGCATATGCCAGAAACAGCATATTTACAAAATATTAATAGTTTCTAGTTCTTCTGAGGAAGGTTTTATTAGAGAGCTTGAAAGTGTTGTGTTTTGTGTTAAATATTCAGGCTTCTCAACTTTCAACAGCGCAATGGATACAAGACCCGTGTATCGAAAGATTTTTCTTATCCCAGTTTGAGACGTGAGGGATAGGACGCTGCAAAGTTCGATTTCGTTCATATCGTCGAATAGCAGATGGCAGGTGACAGACGTAAAGCAGCGTTTAGCAACATTCTATAGCAGCTAAGGCTAAAATCTTATCTACTGATGCAGAACGTATTTGTCAAGCACTAACTGGATCATTAACTACGATCAGTTGAACGCAGTTATGCGATACCAAGCAACGTTTTCGTCACATGGTATTGTGTATCGGAAAGTGATCATTTTGCAGTGTTGGAGAAACTGGCAATGGGAACTCCAGATAAAGATGACCTCTGATTCGCTTTTGTGCCCGTGGTCACGGGTTCAGTTGCCCTCGAAGTTCAATGAACGGAGTGGAATAGTACGGAGTCCACTTTACCAAAAACTGAAGATCTCGTTTCAGACGTGAGGAATATTTAGTTTTCAGCGGAAAATTGTGCAGGTCAGTTTTGATTGTGGGAAAAATGGCACAAGTGATGGTGCTCGAGTAAAGCTCTGGCCGATACCATCCCCTACCTGAGCAAAGGTCATAAATGAAGGAAATGTAAGGAAACTCGAGAGGTATGTGTTCTAGATTGAAATTTGGCTTGATTTTTACCGAGGGGAGACGCGAGTAGCGAATGTTACTGTGGTAGTGAACTTGAGTTCTGCAGGCCAGAATTGTGCGATGTAGGAACTCTTAATTCAGGACCACCTGGTAAAATATCACTGTTCGTTTAAAAAACATTTACGTAGCTTTTAAGAAGTTCATGAGAACGCTATGGCTTACGAAACAGGTAATTTAATTTTCTTTTTGCCATTTATATACAAAACAGTACAGCAATGTGGATTCACTGTCCGTATTACTTCAACCTGTTAATTGAAAAATCCGTATCTGTTAATTAGTAAGCTTAGTCGTCTCGACTGATGATAGATTGTACAGGAAATGAGGTAAAAATGATCGTGAATTCGGTGTTTACTGTGATTTGCAGCTGAATTAATTGTTTTCTATATCAATCAATGTTTAGTATCACAATGTGTGTAAAATTGACACTTTAATTCATTTGTGATTGAATCGGGATGCATTAGTTGAGGTAGGGCGAAACGTTTTTATGACCAAGTTACTGGTATTCGTTTAATTCAAATGGAGGAGTTTCCTTATATTGGGGAAAGAGAGGCAGTCAAGCGAAATGTGATCACGTAATACGTATTTTGGCCTCTACCATATACTTCTTGCCCATATATTTGGTATTTTATAGACTATTCCCGTTCTTGCTTTCAGATTTTCTTTCTGCCAGCTAGCATTTATTTGCACATTGTAAAACCTAGATTCATTTTTTTTTTTGAACTGACGTTTCTTATTTTTTCCGTGCAGTCTTCAGTTGAAAGCAACAGTTTTGAGACCAGAAATGTAGAATTTTAGGAACCGGAATAAAAGAATTAAACGGAAGAACTATTTTCGAATTCAGTAGTCTGAGATATGGCTAAAAAAAAATAACGGGACTTGCAACTCTGTCAGAAGTATATGGGGAGTTCATACACTGTGAGCTACCTTAAGGCTTCGGCAAAACGACAAAAGATCGCCGGTGGCACAGTGGCTCGTAGTTTGTGAGCAGCGATTGGAGAAGGTACAACATGGTGGTCTTGGGAAAATTGTGCAGGTGAAAGTAGCAGCAAAGTGTGTGTGCCACGAAGTGGAGTGTGTGCGTGTGCGCGCGCGCACGCAACTGTTAAAGGAAGTGTAAGGTAATAATGCAATATCAGTTGCGATATGAGACTACTGCACAACTGCTTCTGGAAGTCTGTGTGACCTCTTGGTGTCCTTTTTCTTCAGGCTTTGCACCTGTTCAAGTGTTCATGCAAAACTTATAGGGTCGTAAAAGAAGAAAAATAGGGTGGATATAATTAATACGGTCTTGTTCGGGAAGAACGTAGACTAGACATTAAGATGATAGCACATAAGGTCATCATCGAAAAGAGCCGATCCGGCAAATTTTGGAACTAACACCAACAGGCGTAAAGTCTGAGCCAAAATGGTACCAGAATACTCCACCAAGGGCCAGAAAGACTTTACGAAGCGGTTGTGGAGTAATATCATAAAGCACATCGCACGTGACATTGCATTATCACCGTAACTTCCTTCAACAGTTGCACACGCTAAACTTGGGGACTTCAGTTTCATCAGGAACCGGGTTAATTGGGTGTTCGACTTTCACTTGCATTTTTTTCCGGCAACACTATGGCGTACTTCCTTCAATCGCTGCTCAATCTACGAGCGACAGCTCTGCCGGCGTTCTTTCGTCACTTTACCGAAGTCATTAGCCATATTCAATCCACTAGTGGATGAGGCCTCTCCCCGAAGGGAGGAGTTGGTCACTGCTCCCACGCTGACCAGACGGGTTGGGAGAGGAAAGCCCAAGTTCTCACTGTGATCGCCACTGTCTTTTATTCACAGCAGCTCCCCAATTGTCCTCACGATGCTGGGTCAACATCGAACTTTCGGAGCCCCCACCGGGAATCTAACCCGGGACCGCTCGGACTGAAGTCGAGCGCGCTACCGACTAGGCTACGCAGGAGCTTATATATATATATATATATATATATATATATATATATATTGGCGATCACAGTGAGAGCTTCGGCTCTCCTCTCCCAACCCGTCTGGTCAGCGTGGG